>UXGD01001235.1:0-37570 GCA_900474315.1 Torymus auratus | reverse complement strand
CTGTTCTCCCGAGTGGCTTGCACTTCTTCAAATCGTTCATCGAACGCTTGAATTATTTTACATTGGCTGACCGCACTACTACAATTCGAATGACTCTCTATTGCTTTTGATAATTCATATTTTACGGAATTTCGGAGAATTTGCGTTCCGTGCGTAGATTGATAATCGATTCTTGTTTTTTTAGTTCTTTTACATATCTATACAATGTGGCAATCATATTACTGTTCTGACGTCGGTTCTATAAATTTTTCTTCGGCAGAGTATTTCTTACGACTTATCGAATAGCATCTCAGAGCCAATGAAATTATCGACTGGATCAAAAGATCTTGATTGCTGTCCTTGCTTGGGACTTTACATTTTATTTTTGCCGCATGCACTGAAATGTTAAAAATTATAATATATTTTACTCCTATAAAATTTTTATAAAAAACTTTTCTTGTTGTTACATTGATAATATGTTAAACTATCGACTATATACTGTTTTACAAATGAACATTGGATTAAAATTATACCTATAATAACATTATTTTCATGTAGTCTATAAATTTGCATTTGATAACATCTGCACGATAAAAATGAAAAAGAATATTATTAAATAAGTTTATAGTTATACGACACAGTAAACTTCTTATCAGTTAATCAGACTCGTATTATGGAAAATGCTAACTTGTGTTTTAAAAAAACACCAGAATTGAAGTACAAACGTGATTTTTAAGATACCCCTCAACTCTTCTCTTGCTTATATCTTAGTTCCTACATTACTATCCTGATGATATCCATTATTGTTTTCATAATTTTGTTAAATTACCGACGATAGGTATAAATAATAATTATACAGAACCATATTTTGTTTACCATTGTAAGTATGTCATTCCAATCTTTTTTTATATTATCAATGACAAAATGTTATCCCACACAAAGAGATATATTTAGTAAACGCAGGTTTTACCAATTATTTATAGAATTAAGTATAATTATTTATAGAATGAAGTAAGTCATAATCAAATTTAGTATTTTGGTCCACTATATTTTAGAGCGCAACACACAAAAATTGATAATTCATACCGAAAATTTAATAATAAAAAAGTTTTAAATTCACGCTTCAAAAAAGTGTTTATATAGAAACGATAATTCGATTTAGCCATAGTGCAGTATATAAAGTTGCTTTTATTCTTCAAAAAAAAAAAGCAAACGCACACCAGCAGCAGCGTCAACCAACTGGCACAAATACTGATCGCCTAGGAATTGTCGGCTAATGAAAGGTCACACTCAACGTAATTAATAAGGCTCTACACCGAGGCTTCGGCTGTCTTCTCGAGATAATTGTCACGCTCTCGCAAAGTCGCATTTAACTCTCGGCTCCCTCATCCTTTCTCTCTCCCTCCCGCAGCCCCCGATTCTCGCACACCGGTCCGGAAAATGCTCTCTCTCTCTCGTCAACTCGATTAAGCGCGAACTGCGCCCTCGCTCACGGATCTCCGATGGAGCTGGTAATGCGATTTGTCGCCGGCTGCTGTCGCTCCGCGCCCGTAATTACGCTTCGCCCAACTTTCGGTGCTGTTCCACCCGCCCCGCCCGTATAAGTATAATACGTATACGAGCCGCCGGGGAGCTGCAGCTACCGAGGTTTCCGCGCGCGAACGTTGCATCAAAAGCAAAAGAGTACGCGACTATACGGGGATATATAAGTGCAGCGCGTGGGAAAAAGGATACTCGTTAAAAGTGTGTATCTCGAGGAGATCGCGCGAACACTGACTAAGCCAATGCACGCGCGCCTTCGAGAGGGGTCGAAACGAAGGAGTCGTTAACGCGCGGGCAAACTGGCAAGGTGAAAAAGAGAGAGAGAATCTGAGTCGATGTCACGTTTGAGTTGCTTCCTATTAATTTTTTCGCTGTGCGGCCTTTTGAAAGCGCGCCGGAAGTGCGAAACTATTAATTGGAGTAATGTCTTTTCCGTTGTCAGCGTGTAATGACGAAGTGGTAATTTTTGGATTGTAAATTTATTGTTGTGTATATATAGCTCGCGTTTTAATTATAGAATACTCTTGATACTAGTTTTCTAAAGTTTTCTTTTTATAATGATGGATAAATGCTAGTCATAAAAGTGTTAAAATCTCAATCTTTCTACTGCGTTACGTTTATGATTACAGATAAATAACTAATCGTTTCTCGAACTTACTGCGTCTATATTTTTATTTTATTTCCTATTTAACATTCTTGACGAGTCTGTTGTCTGTATATAGTTAGCAACATAGAAATACGATTTCTAGAAGTTTTGACAATTATACAAGAGATAAAAAAAGTTATTGGACGATTTAATTATATAAAACAATGACTTTTGTTTTTTACATTACTGTTCAGAACGTAACATTTCATTATTTTTTAAAAAATATTCAATAAAATATATCAAAATAAAAAGGGAGAGCCATTTTGAAATTGAAAAGAAGTAAAAAGTTATAAATAAAAATTTGCCCGTTGCGAATGAAACCTATGTGATTGTTCAGAATGTAAAAGAATAAGTATGAGCTTTAAAAAATTTACTTCCTGACCGAAGGCAAGTGAAATATTTTACTTGAAAGCTGGCTATTTAATAGGTACAGTATATTATATCGTCGTATCGATCATATTCGAAATATCTATTCAATAGATAATCTTTATGCATCCTGTTTTAGATAAAATGTAAGCGCGTATGTAGAACTACAGTACTTTTCGTCACTAAAGTGCAAAGTTGAAATTTACGCACCGAGTGTTGCACGATCACGAGGTCGTGAAGATTTCGCCCGTGTGGCGAACTAGTTAGTTATATATTACGCACCTAGGAAGTAAAAGTAAAGAAGAAATGTCCCAGATCGCAGGTAAATTGTCACCCGGACCGAAGGCTTTCAAAAGTGGTACTTTTGAATAATTACAAAACAAATTTCGTATTTTTCTTTATTTAGTCCGAATTAACAAGAATTTACAAACTTCAGCAATTACTGGAAAGAAATTTATGTACGCAAAGAAGAACAAAAGGTCGTTTGATTTTACGATAAATTATTTAAACTTATAAATATAGGAATAATTTAATAACTTTGAATGGACAATGAATTTTACTTTTGTAATATAACTCATGAGAATGACACTCAAGTCTTTGCGAACCCTCTATGCGCGAGAAACAATAACAATCCATGATTGAATCAGATAGCATGAAAAGACATACGTAAGATAGGAGTAAAACACAGAATAAGTGTACGCCTATAATCTTTAATTACATAAGTACTTAAAATTAACAAAACTAAAACTAAAATAATGAATTTTTCGCACAAAACAGTTATAAATAATTCTAACGTTTATTGAAATATAAACTTATAAAATTTTATAACATAAATAAGTTTAATCTAATGATTAAAAATGTATATGCAACTGTTTCCAACATTGAATCTGTCATATATAATCTACATTTCAATCAAAAATTTGGTTTCAAAATCTTTCAGTATCATCATGTAAAAACAACCCAAATTTTCTCAATTTTCTTAACGTGAACTACGCACTATCTCCAAAATGCTATAAGGGAACCGGCAGTAGCTACACACACGCATGTATTATGTGCGCGCGCCTTCTACTGGGCAACTACGCACGATCATCCGAGAGAGAGAGAGTGTAATAGCCGGGATTTCATTTGATAGCGCTCGCGAGCGCGCTTGCTCCGCTGGCGCAGGGGTGGGGTGCTCACATAAATCTGCGCCGCAGGCCGGGATAACTCGCCACTGACTCGCGGACCGCCATACGAGACGCGACGGTCGCACGGCGCAGCACGCGAGAACACACGCGCCAAGAGGACCAGCTTTTGTTTCTCTCGACTCTTCTTCTGTCCCTGCACGCAAGTTTCTTCTTTTCTGCCTCTTTCGCGAGCTATATTTACCAACCTGTACAGGCTCTCTGTGTAGCGTTCAGTTTCGTGACCGGTGCAAGAGTTTAGTGTGAGGTTACCGCTTTATTCCAGAGGACCAGTTTGCACGGAAAAGAGTGAGTAAAGCGCTTGATTAACATATGAATTGATCAAGTTCGGTGGATGTGTGTTTATATGTGTAGTGGCCGGTCTATAGCGTACGCGTGAATCTGTAGTTTTTCAGTTGTGTTTTGTTTTATTTTACGCTGTGGGATTGATACTTGTGGGAAATGCGTTTAAATTGCGAATGAAAATAAATAAATGGAAATTAGGTATACATAAAATTTATCGCAAACCGGATTTCTTGAACATAGTGGTAATTAATTCAATGCATGATTGAAATGCAATAAAAAAACTTTTTTGTATCAATGATTCGAATAGTATACAAGTTATTAAAGTTTTTCTTGTAATAAATATTCGATAAAATCGTTGAGTAATTATTGTGTAAATTGGTAATAATGTGAATAATATTTTTTTAACATACACTGTGTTATAAATCATGTTTTTGCAATACCACATTGATTTTCTGAACTATTAATAATAAAAATTGAATCCATTAAGTAATTTCGAGTAAAAAATAATAATATATATCGAACGAAATTCTTTATCAAATGATATCTACATTATATCACATTACATAAATAGTCAACGTTGTTATCACTGCTGTATTAAAAAGTGACATTGGTTTATTCGATTATGAATTATCTATGACTAGTGTATTACTGCTAGATTAACAAAAATTTCAAATTATACTAATCATTAGTGCACTGCATGAAAACGATATTATTAGCGAAAAGCCAGGGAAAAACAAATGACACGGTGCTAATGCTCTCCGTGAATTAAGTAAGCGCGCTCACTGGCCTTGATCGATTCGTGCAATATTTGTGAAAGTGGAGTAAAAAAAGAGATAGATTTGCCAAGCGGCGTCAACTCCCACACGTATACTAATGGACATATATATACAAACGCAAGTCGATTTCCCAACTGTAAAGAATTCACTAGCCTTGTAAAAACATAACGTTTATGGAAGTGTTAAGTCGTCACCAGCAGCTGTTAATCAGTTTTAATTCGAACTATAAGGCTATCTGGTGGCGAATCAAGTGACTCTGTTACAATTCCGATCGTTTAAGATATAAAGATATACACGCAGAGGCTTGATTAATACTCCAGGATTGATATACCTATGTCTTTGACAAGTGTTGTTTTTTCCGCATCCGGCAACCGTTTATCGTATCTTTTCAAACTCGTTTCTACATTCATATTAAATCTAATGCATTTTTATGAATCATAGAATAATGTATATTAATAATTGCATTCGTTGAATTCATTTATGTGCATCAAAGCACGTAACTTGACGTAAACTTTGTTAACAGAAGCATCCTAATATCCGATGATGAAAATTCGCTTGGATTTCATTGACAATTTTAATTAAAATTTAAATGTAAAAGGCGGTGAAGTAATAATGAGAAATAAAGCGCGTGCCAGTAGCTAAATAGTAACCGGACACATTTTGTCCATCAAGTAGCAAAGAAGTGTCCAATTGCTCGAACTGCCCAGTCACTCACACGTGCATCCTTTCGCCACTCGACCTATCACCGTAAATAACGTGCTGCCTTTTTAATTACAACTGATTAAACAAGGCGTATAAAACTAAAATCAAGTAATTTAATTAACACTTGAAATCGAGTTTGATTTTCGGCTCTTCGGGAAACTATATAAAATGGGTTGGCTAAAAAAAGTGGATAAGCTTTTCACTTGCAAGAATAATATCAAAGAGATTTTTTCTTTCAAGTTATATTAAAAAGAAATTTCTTCATACTTTTAGTTTTTCTATTCTCAATTATTCATCTATTTATTTAAAATATTTAGCTAATGTATTTTAATATGATATATTACGTAAATCATTAGTAATAATTTCTCTGCATCGTTTCGCATGAGAACATTACCCCACTTAGATTGTAATTTATTGTAATATATTTTTATGTCATTCGGCTAATTAAAAGGATTATAATCATTAGAATTTAATGTGAGAAACATTTTTTGTCTTACTCGTCAGAAAGAAAAATAATGAGCAATAAACCTGCTTTACAAAGATAAATGAGTACACATTGTTTGCAGTTTTTTGCCATAGTCAAATGCAGAATACTTTTTGACTTTCGGTCACTTTATTATAAAATGAGAATTAATATTATGTACGGAGAGAAAGAAATTACTAAAGATTAACAAACTGTCAAGAACCTGGAGTCAGACCTGAAAACCTAAACTTTTTACTAAAAGTTTTGTAAATTTTACAAAAAGAGTAAGAAAAAGTGCCAACAAGTTTGATAAAAAAGTGGAGTTGTAAAGTCTGACTTCGAGTTACTTGACAGTTTGGTAAAAATGACCAAACTTTCAGTAATTTTTACGAATTTCTTTTTCTCCGTGTGATAAGTAACACTGGCAAAACCTATGCGCTCTGACGTTCAGTGCCACCTGTAGCGCGTTCAGTGGCAATAATTAACGTACATGGGAATACCGCATGCATTACAAGCACACGACCACGCGGCACGCTGTCGAAGAGTTCAAGCAAAATCGGAGCGTGCGTCAACGGACTTCCTTTTCTCCGTTGAGGAAATCCCTTGATCGTTTAAAACCGGTTTTCACTCCGCTATGTAGTATTCGACATTAGTGTCACTGCGTTAATACTAAACTGGTGTAGGTGTGGGGATTCCTTGCTATTTGACAGGTATAATATAAATAAAGTTGTAAACATTTTCAAATTTATCGTTTGAACGTAGAATGAAGAGAATGTAGTTTTAAAATGATTCTTTTTTTACATTGAACTTACAAGGGGCACACCAGGGATGCGGATCCTGGATTTTCCTACTCTTGCAAGAAACACTTTCTTTTAACAAATAATGAGACACGAGTCTCAGGGTTTTTCTGAATGGGCTCTATTTTTTTCTACAGGCCATACAATCATTTAATTTTTAGTATTTTCAAGGATATTTCACATTACATTATACAATACCATTGATTTTTATAATTCCTGAGACACATGTCTCATTATTTGTTAAAAGGAAGTGTTTCCTGCAAGGGTGGGAAAATCCAGGACCCGCATGCCTGGTGTGCTCCTTGTTAATTTCATTTGATATATATGCATTTTATTTCATTATATTTATTTTATTAAGATTGCCGAAGTTATTCCTTTATATAAATTTCATATACAAACGCAAAACAGCAGTATATCGGCGCGAAGTATAACCAAACTACATAACAATCAATATTTCAATAATGTTTCGCAGTAAAGAATTTTGTTCTTGAAAAAAAATGTAATAATCGCTTAATAACTTCTTTCTTGTAGTTTCTTTTTCTATGAAATTGTACTATAAGAATACAAAATTGTAAGTCATTATTAATACATTAGAATAACTTCTGTATACACTGACATTTTGATGATAAATTTTATCATTTGACAGTAGTAATTACTTAGAACCTACGTCACTGTGGTAGAAGCTTGCATAATTTCAATTAATTGAAAACTTAAGTTGACGTGTATGAAATTATGTTAAAATACAGCCGACAAAGCAAGAATTTCCAACATTATAAGGAAATAATAATATTTCTTTTTTTTAATTTTCGTACATAATACTAATACGGTAGAGAATTTAAATAAATAAATTCAGAATTACTTACCAAATTGAATTTTTGTTTGAAAGTAAATTTAGAATTCGATTTTTATAGCATCTGCAGATGTACCATTTTATCAACATTTATTTAAATGTAGTTTATAATTTAATAACTTTGAGTTATTTTGTAACGAATTGTTTGAAGACACGTTTGTGCAAGGCTTCTCAAATATTGAATAACATAAAAGAGAGTTACTGGTTATTTATTAAAATGTATAAAAAATAGGACATTTTCAACAGTAATAACTCATTGGTTATCATTATACACTACCCACATACATCTTAACGTGTGTATGAAGATATTGTAATAGACGCAGGCGCGCTCAACTATCAAGAAGTTAACTTTCTGAAAAATGAGTCATGGCCACTGGCGACCACGGCCAAGAACTACGCGAGCTCCCACTCTTTCCAAGCAGAAAGAAACTCTCTGCCATCGGCCGGTATTACGAGCACTTTTCGCTTTCGTTCGCTGGCATGTATCCCCTCACTTCGCAATTCTAAATTGCGATTACTGTCCCCCCCAATATCCTTCGCGCAATTTTCATTGTGCTGCAATTATACAGTGTTAGAATAAGAAAACTATTTCGTAGTATTCATTTTGGTATTGCATAGTAACTTTAAAAAAAACCTTATTTATTGGCACGTACATGAATTATATTGAATTCGATTATTTACGTTGTTTATGAGGAAGATTGACAAATTATTAGAAAAAAAAATATTATCTAGTTTTTTCCTTATTTAAGTTCCCTCTAAAGTTCAGGCGAAAATCCATTAGAGTATCGACAATCAGCAATTCATTTAATAAATTGAATAGTACTTCTAATAAATTGTAAGTAATTTGGTTTTTAAATTAATATTGATTCCTGCAAACTTATTTACATATTTTTTAATATCGAAATCTTGCTCTTACCTAAAAATTATTACTATATTTTAAATTAAAATTTTCAGTAACCTTATTTTAATTTGGGAAAGTTCGTTTTCAAAGGTCAAAATTCATCTTTAGATATTTATAATATAACGTGGAAAATTAGATGAGATAGAGCAAAGATGAATTCAAAATATAGTAATACACATTTATAGTCTCTCATTTCTTACATATTGTGTATATCAAAATTTCCATATCATTAAATTTTGATTGAAATGTTTTTTTCTTGTATATACTTATTTGCACTGGTTAGTCATCATATTCTATCATGTTTCGCGCACTTTCCAAGACTTTACAGTTTGTTATGTGCATATAATTATCTTTGTGATCTATTGATCAACATTTATATCTGTTTAATCTTGGATCTATAATTACGTTTTTACATTGAACTATGCAACTTTTACAATCAAAGAACAATTTGTTATAAAAAATAATCATTTCTGTAGTTACAACAATGCATTGAAAAAAAACAATACAGCATAATTAAACCGTGTAGCATGGTATACATTTATCAATAATTATTTTATCAGGTATAAACTTTATCGATGTAACTTTGTCCTCGAAAAATTTATCAAACAGTTTAATGTAGTTTTTATTTGATACTGCAAAGCAGAACAACAATACTGTTGGACCTGAAGATTAATTCTTAGTTTTATAGTAAAGGAATCAATTACTATTATTATTCTTATCATTAACAACTTTATAAAATTTTCTCCATTAGGGGTTTTCTTATTCAAAAAGAAATTAAAACATAGAAATTTCTTGTTTTATCAGTTCATTGCCGCTCTTCTTCTAATTTTCTCTTTGTTATTAATACAGTAAGACAGTCAATTTTGAAACCACATATTTATCCTCATTTATCAACTACTTCAATGGTAGCACAATATTGTTATACCGCGTACTATTATCAATTAATAGATCGAAATTTAAATTTTAAAAATGCATCCTTAGTGTTGTTTACAACTGTCCTTGGAATACCGTTTGAATTTCTTTTGCATACTAAATATGACATAATAACAATCATGTTAATTTCATTACAACTTCCTTATCGTTAAAAAACTTTACATATTGTATGAATCTAGAAAAAACTACCTCAATCCCTTAACTTACAATAAAATTTATCATATATGTACATTTTTATATAACTTTCTTAATTTTTGAACGATTTGAAGAACGTTTGATGTATTATCAATTTACTGCTGCCGCAGTTTTAGTACGAAAACTAAAAAAAATTGTCCCAGTTACGGGGTTACTATATTTTTATTATCAAATCAATGAATTTAAAAAAAATAATTTACTTATTTATGTTTTGAAAGCTACACATTTAATATAAAGAAATCAATACATCACATTTTTTACATAAATAACTTTGATTTCAGGAAAAATGGATCCAAGCTCTTTTAAGGATTTTTCCAAGGAAATGACCGATTTCATTGTCAACTATCTCGAGAATATTAGAGAGAGGTAAGCAATAGCGCCTTGGCGAAGATAAAATCTTGCAGTAAATCATTTACGTGCCTTCGCACATAGCGCGAGCATCCGTTAATGAACGTAAGCATTTTGGATCAAGGCTCGCGCGTGCAGTCTACGTATCCTTATGTACGCACCTATAGCAGGTACATTGCTACCGGGTGACAGACAGACGGACTTGCAGGTGTAGCAGCGCTGGTTGATCGAAGGTGAAACGTTCACGTAGGGAAAGGAAAATCAACCTTGACAATACTCTATATATCGCCGAGGTACACGTAATCGGGCCTGTCATAACCAATGAAAGAACCGATTCTATTAGACTTTATAGGTCAACCAAAGACCGAAGTGAATGGCCGGGTATTTCGGTGGACCGTGTTTTATTGCCGGTCAAGGAAGCTGGCTAAAACAAGTTTCGTTTACATTTTTAACAAATAATAAAGATCTGTTGTGGCTTCAAGTTACTAATGAGAATAAATTATAAAAGAAGTCAATAAGTAATACATTTTAGAGAAATTATACAATAAATAAATACAACTTTTTGTTATAGAATATTTTTTTTCTGAGGTTTTGACAATCAAAAATAAAATAATTTCATTTATTGGATTATCTATCAGTTAATCATTGGATATTTGCTATTTACTTTTTTGTTACGAATATGGCATTCTCAAAAGATATTGTTAATCTAATTGTTTAATAAATGCATACTTTAGAGTAATTAGGCTCGAAATAGTTTTTTTAGTAGAAATACAATTATAAAGAATTTTTTCGAAAAATTTATTTAAATGTACATTATATTATTTCAGACGAGTTTTACCAACCGTCGAACCAGGATACATGAAGCCTCTGCTTCCTGATGAAGCTCCACAGCATCCTGAAGATTGGCAAAACATTATGGGCGACATTGAGAGAGTGATTATGCCTGGAGTAAGTTATTACGCAACGTATTTAAAATTTGCCTCGTACATCATAAACTAGGCATAATTTCTTACTTGCTATTTTAAGCTCATATTAAAATGCTTTCTGTAAAGCAATCTTCTTTACAGTTTCTTATGAAAATCTAATCACATTTTTACCTTAAAGGTCACCCATTGGCACAGCCCGAAATTCCACGCATACTTCCCCACCGCTCAATCGTATCCTGCAATCGTTGCAGACATGCTTAGCGGAGCAATCGCATGTATAGGATTTACTTGGGTAAACATCTTAATGCAGTATTACAAACAAAATGTAAATTATGAGTAATTAACATCATATTATAATTTTCAGATTGCGAGTCCAGCATGCACAGAACTCGAAGTGATAATGTTAGATTGGCTTGGAAAAATGCTTGAATTGCCTAAAGAATTCCTCGCTTGCAGCGGTGGTAAAGGAGGCGGTGTCATTCAGGTAAAAATACTTTAATAAAATACAATGTTAATTCAAATGTGTTTAGATGAATAATAATTTTTGTTTTTGATGCATGAGAATATTTTAAAACAGCTCACAAAAATATAATAAAAAAGTGTTTATTATCTAAACAGACTCAACAATTTTAAATACAGATTTTTTTTTTCAATTTTCATCTACCCACCAATAATGTCATTATTATTATTATTATTATTAATTATCATGACATTTTAATAGGGAACTGCAAGTGAAGCAACCTTAGTAGCCTTATTAGGCGCGAAAGTTAAAAAAATTAAGCAAATCAAAGAGCAACATCCCGAATGGTCAGACAGTGAAATTGTTGGAAAATTAGTCGCATACGGATCTGGTAAGTTTATTGTAAAATTTAAGTATGTGTGTGCGAAATACATGTTATTATTGTTTTTTTATACTCTCTAAATTTGTATCAGTCCATATACATTGATTTAAATTTAGAAAGTATATATTAAAATATAATTATATTGTTTACCATTCTCAATAGAGATTTAATTTGAACAAATAAACATTTCAAATAGGAATCATTTTACCGACTGTCTTAAAATTAAAAAAACTTCAAGAAATATGTTAGAAAATGTATTTTTATGATTTTATTAACATGTATTTTACAATCTTATATTTCTATATTTGCAATTTTCCACTATAAGGAATGAGATATCTCCTCTTACGATATTTCAAATTACGCAAATCTGACAACTTATTACGAATAGACTTTTTCTCTCGCTATAGATGACGACATAAGCTTTAGAAATTCCTTATAAAAACTACAATCATTGTTCGATATTTTTTAATATCTCTTAAAATGATAAGATCGAATTAACGCATTTAAGTTAAAATAGATATTCGTCACTCTACATAACTAATATTTGCTTTTTTATTTTTTATAGTAATGTTTAAAAAGTACTCATGTCAATAAAAAAATTTTTTTAGATGATTTTCTGATTATATTACGTAAATAAATTTACTTTTAAAACCTGATTTTTAAACGCACTGACAGTAAATTGACAACAGTTACATTCAATTAGACAAATAACACGTGAAATCGGGCAAATAAATCAGGTGGATATCAAGTGATAAGGGGCTCGAGTGTTCCACTCGAAAACGCCACGCACAATCGGCCCATCGCCGACAACTGTCACGCCTTCAAATCCCGTCACATAAACGCACTCAGTTTTTTTAAGCCCCTCGCACTGGTGCTCGCGACCGCGCACATCCACCCCCACACAATCGCGGCGAGAGAAAGTTAGGTGGTTGGAAAAGGTAAAGGGGGAGGAAAAGCGGAGAGCATGGGGGGGGGGGGGGTTGCAGCAGCGGCGGCAGCGTGACGTTAAAGCACTTCATCAAGCAGCACTTTATCGCCATGGCAACGCGTAATAACCACTCGAGTCGCTCGAGATCCAGTGCGGCCAACTTCCAACGCGCCCCGAGGACGGTTTCACGTCCGCACGATGAATCGGAAAAGTTATGCGCCCCGTGCGTACGTCTACTGATTTTCAACAAGTCTCGGGCTCCCTTATCAAATGGACTCTGCCTCTCTCTCGCTCTTCGTTTATCCTTCATTTTCCTGATAATGCCTGATGGATGGCAACCACTTGTCATTGTTCCGCGATGCTTTCTTTTCTTCTTTTCTCGACTCTTTGAGGATTCTGATTTTTTTCCTCTCGTCTTGAATTCCTGAAATGTTGAACAATGAAGTTTGATTACTCAGTTTTTCTTTTTAAAAGAAGTATTTCTTATGGCAATTATATACAGAGTCAGAAATAAAATAAAACGTTTTTATTACCAGTATCAAATTTTTAACCGTTCTGAATCAAAGAAAAAAACAATATTAGGAAGATAGATAGATAATTTATTCGGATTGCTGCTACTTTTAAAATAATAATTATTTTTATCTAAAATGTTACAATCAACAATTATCATCAATAATAATATAATAATAATACTTCTTATTCTCATTTATTTAACACCAATTACAGCTCAAGCCCATAGTTCCGTAGAACGTGCCGGTCTTCTGGGAGGAGTTCAATTCAGACTTCTTGAAAGTGACTCGAAGCACCAACTTCGCGGCGAAACACTCGCGGAAGCTATTCGGGCAGACAAAGAGAAAGGGCTCATACCTTTCTACGTAAGTGCACCGTTTTACTTTAGACGTACATACATTGATTATTAAATATTTGTCAGGTGATATTAAAGTTAAATGGTACCTCAGGTCGTTGCTACGCTTGGAACCACCTGTTCTTGTACGTTTGATCGTCTTGATGAAATGGGACCAATTTGCAACAGCGAGGAAATCTGGCTGCACGTTGACGCTGCTTATGCAGGTAATATTTCACTATAAATATTGAAAAGATATTTATGGCAATTATATCCAAATTCGCGGTATAATCTAGAAGTAAAAATCTAGCTTATTTTCATCAAAAGTATAATATGAAACTACTAGAACTGTATTAACAATTTTTTAAGTTTAATACCATACTAAATATACTGAAACATTTCAGGTTCGGCTTTTATTTGCCCGGAATTCCGCTACTTAATGAAGGGTGTAGAAAGAGCAGATTCCTTTAATTTCAACCCACACAAGTGGATGTTAGTGAATTTCGATTGCTCACCTTTGTGGCTGAAAGATCCTACGTATGTAATTAATGCATTCAACGTTGACCCTCTTTACCTGAAGCACGACATGCAGGGGTCAGCTCCTGACTACAGAGTAAGTTCAGTTTTACCAAAGTCTTTTATTTAAATTATATAGTAATAATAAAAACATTCATTCGATTCTTTACTTTTCCGCATCAATTAAAAACAGCACTTATTTTTCATTTCCATTGCTAACTGATATGAATTTTTTTTTTAGCATTGGCAAATTCCATTGGGAAGAAGGTTCAGGGCGTTGAAGTTGTGGTTTGTCCTCCGGATATACGGTGTTGAAAATCTCCAGAAACATATCAGAAACCACGTAGCTTTAGCCCACGAATTTGAGTCGCTGTGTCTTTCGGATCCGCGATTCGAAGTCGTCGAGGAAGTTATCCTTGGCCTTGTTTGTTTCAGACTGAAGGTAAGACTTAAGGCTTTAGAAAGATATACCATTCTCGAATTACTTTTAAAATCCTTGATCTACTTTAAGGGACGTACAAAAATTTGTGCAAAAAATTCTCAAAATACAAGTGTCTCTTTTTAGACTTGTTACCTTAAACTTTTTTCTTGCCTGCGTTCAACGGTATACTTATCTCACAGTATACTTTCCTCTTTAACATATATTTAAAAACTGTGCCTTCTCTTTTTGTAAACAAACATGTCAATTTCCATAACGCATTCAATCATTATTTGCACGTCATCAGGGCTCGAATGAGCTGAACGAGGTGCTACTGAAGCGCATCAACGGCGCGGGCAACATCCACTTGGTGCCGTCCAAGATCAAGGACAGCTTCTTCCTCCGTATGGCGATCTGCTCACGCTTCTCTGAGAGCAAGGATATTCAGTACTCGTGGCGCGAGATCAAGTTGCGTGCCGACGAGATCCTCGACGAGCAGTCGCTCCCCAAGTGATGGCGCGCCCGCATAACCCGTAGCTGCAAGGCCGCCCTCACACCCGTCACCTGCAATCAATCCTAGGCTATATATATGTATACTTCGATCTCAAGACTTCTGTATAACCCTGCGCGCCCCTGTTGTAAAACTTGCCTCTCCGTCTGTCGCTTTCTGTTGTCCATTCTCCCCTGCGCGTCGTGCAAACCAACGACGCGCTCTACTTGCAACGAAGCTGAAAATGACGTATATGTATATGTATAGAAATGTTTCGCGGACTTGTGCTTGGGCAACGTTCGTGAAAGTGTAGTTTTTCAAGTGTCGAGGTCGTTAGCTATTATTGAGATCACGGTATGTCTGTTGAATTATGATGATGTTTTTTTTTTTTGTAAAATATTTTTTACGTGCGCAATGCATTTTATAAATACTTTTTTTTATGTTTTTTCATGTATTTTGTAAAGTATGAATTAGAATTATCTTTTCATCGATATTCTTGATGTACATCGTTCATAAAGTAGATAAATGTACTTAACATTCGCAAGAAGTTTTACGAAAGTCAGCTATTGCTTCACGTTAAGCAATTTCTTCGAAACGTTGGAAACAAAGAAGGAAACTTATTTTCATTTCCATGTGATAAAAACGTGAAAAATATAAAAAAATAAATAAATTTTCAACAATATTAATACAACACTTGTTGAACTACACGCCAAAAAAAATTGTAGTCGTGTTGTAGATTTTCCTCGTGTGGACTGTAATGTAAACGTGTATTGAAAGTTGAAATTGTTTTTCCTTAAAACAGCAGAAAATGAGAAAAGCTTTCAGTTATTTAATTTCCGGAAGTTATAAAAAATTTCTTCCAATTTAATGATTTTGTAAAACAAAAAATAAAAGAAATACAACGATCCATCCATTCGAGTCCCACGTTTATCGCTGAAGTGACTGCGCAAGTCTCAGTTGCTCGTTAATTGCTCAACTCCACAACGAAAAATTTCCCTCTCTAATTAATCTGTACAGGCAAATGAGAATTTGAAAATTCTCTAGCCTTAAAACGTGCTGCAGCTGGGACAATAATAGATTTAGTATATAGAAATTACTCAGTCCGAAAGTATATAATGACTATACGCGGGCAATATATGAACAATCAAGTATTAATTAATGGGACCAACGGGAAAATGTAAGAAAAAGTACCTGTTGCAATCATACACTTAACTGATATGTAAATTGAAATTAATTTAATATGAAGATTTATTTTAATTTTTGTTTGTTGTATATCATATACTTTAGTACGTTTTACATTAAATACTATAAATACTCTGAAAATTTGCATATCAAGTGCAATGTCGACATTCTGATATATAATTATTATATTCTTTATAATAAATTAAAATGTACATTAACATCATTTTGATATTTCTTTTTGTACAATAATCAATGAAAGTATTCTTGTATAATTCAAAGTGTTATATAATTTATAATAAGAAAGTGTGAACAAAAGTGATTATTATCACTATAGTTAGTGGCTTAACGTGAATATAACCGCCAATAAAATTATTTAAATATTTTCAAAAGCTTTTGCTATCCATCTTTAGTTATTGCAAATGTATACATTATTTGATGTACAAAACGACCAATAAGA
Organism: Torymus auratus; assembly: GCA_900474315.1. Taxonomy (NCBI): domain Eukaryota; kingdom Metazoa; phylum Arthropoda; class Insecta; order Hymenoptera; family Torymidae; genus Torymus; species Torymus auratus. Next base: position 21,000 of record UXGD01001235.1, on the reverse strand, counting down.
ACATTGATATGTATAATATATATTGGCATTGAAAGGTATTTGTTAATGAAAGTTATTGTGCTCGACTGCAGATCGGTTGTTTCGACTAATTTTGAAAGCAGGAAAGCAAACGAGATGTAAATTATAATAAAGTTATGAAATGAAATAACATTTTGTCTACAATTTATTTGGTAATTATTTTGAAATGAAGTTCACGACAACTACTAACGATTGTACATAATTTATTTCCATCACGTATACAAACTTTTCTCATGCACGATTAATTTGTCCTAAAAAATGTATAAAATCCCGATATAAATAGTATAAATTCTCTACGAAAGAAAGGCAAATTATTTCAAATTACATCAGCATCACAATATTCTGTGCCTAACTACAACTATTATCACGGACAGGGTGGTATGGGTTCTGGGAGTTTTTTAGGCGGGCCATTGAAACGCTTAGTCAACTGAATTATTCGATCTGCTTCACGAATTCCGCTGAGTCTTGCGCCATGAACAGTGCTGAAATGCCCCGGTATCGTAGCTTCTCCGGCAAACAGTAAAATTGGCGCGACGGGCTCACAGGAACCTATGTAATTCACAGATAAGTTTTTTTTATAAATTTTTTTTTTCATTTGTCATTGATGCCTTTGCGCTAAGATTATCTTCATACATGCCAGACTGTTACCCTTTTAACTCTCGTCGAGATAATCTTTTTCGCGCACAACGTAGCAAAACTAATCACATCAATATCCCCTCTCTCACTTACACGTTTACAATAGTAAACTATTAAACATTCTCCCAAACTTCAGACAAAAATTTCATTCGCATTAAATCCCCATCGTTACCTGGCAGCGGACTCGCCAGGTCACATTGATGCCCGACCGTGCTATCGACGCCCATGTAGCTATAGGATCCAGCGAAGTACTGGTCCATGCACCACTTGCTGCGCAGCAAGTTGGTCGGATAGGGCAGCGTCGGGTCTCCTGTGAATTGACGCAGCAGCCTGGTCATCGAGTCGACGACTTCCTCGTCCGAGCAGAGCTCCATGTCGGCGGCCTCGCGACCGCAGACCGTCGCGCACAGCACGTGCTGGGAATCCGGGAGCTCCTCCACCATGGAGACACCTGCGCGATTAAATTGAATAAGTTTGCGGAAAAGTTTTGATTACTGGAGACAATGCGGCACAGCTCTTGAAGCTATCGGATTTTGAGAGCAATTGTAGGTTTTTTCGGCAAAGTAAACGGAATAATAGTGAATTCAAATAAAATTTAGAACGTGTCTTGTTATCAATTGAACATAATAAGGGCTAATAAGAATTATTAGCTTATCCTAATATAGATAAAGATGAATAGCAAGTTCCTAGCCAGATATTAGCTAAGAACTGGCACATCGGTTTTCAATGTCTATTAGAGTATAGTTGAGTATTATTATAATGATAATTAATATAATCTAATTGTATATAATCTATAGTTGAGTATATAATATCCTAAAATTAGAGAATAATTAGTTTAAAGCATTCTTTTGCTAAGACGGAATACTTAAATATTGTATATTTCAGATAATCTTTAGAATTACTTGCGAACATGAAAAATCCTTCTTTTAATCTTTAATTTATTAAAAAATGAGATTAATGGGAAACAATTTTTCCATAATATCTTGTTAAATACCTAATATATTAATAACAATCAATGATTCAATTCGTCAGTAGTCACCATATAGCAATGCATTACACACCTTTTACCCAGTCGCATCGATCGGCCAGCTCATCCGCCGACCATGCGAATCTCATGGTACCTTCGTGCCAGACCCAGAACGGTCTCTCGTACTCGAGGACTATTTTATTCACGCAGCCATAACCCAGCCTAGCGATCGCCTCGACCTTTTCCGCGGGCAACGACGGACAGAACAGCTTATCGTGCTGATGCTTCAAAACGCCGAGCGACACCGTAATGAGCACATAGTCGGCCACGAATTCATCGCCGTCGCAGCACTTGACGAGGGCGCGCGGACAGGCGTCGCTGACGGTACCCCAGCGTATGCAACTGACGGGCTTGCAATACTTGAGCGAACAGCTGGGCAGGTCGCGCAGGAGCGGCGCGAGCATCCCGACGTAACCGAGGGGCACGCGCACATTGCCACCCGGGATCTCGACGAAGCTGCCGAATTGGTCGGCCGAGACCATGGCCAAGTCGTCGCCGCAACGACAACGCAGGCAATTCGTCAGCCCGGACATGATTCGCGCTGCGTCGTATCTGTTTGTGTTTGAATGGGCTTATCAGATAGAAATTATGCGCGGCCTTCGGTTCAATTCTGTTTATTAGATAAGTGTTAATTCAAAATTATATATTAAAATTTTTTATGTATACGTGAGATTATTTGTCAATGTTTCAGGTTATTACAACCAGATTGCAATACGACGTATTTTGGACTCCATAAATTTTGATTGTGAAAGTCTGTAGAACGGAGATCGTTAAAGATTTGCATATTACTTCAGATTAAGTACGAATAAATTTTGTTTTGATAAAATGAAAAATCACTTATTTACTAAATTCAAAACTTAATTAGCTTCTTCTCATTCGAGACACTTTTAATGCACACGTTGATCAAATAAATGAAGTAAAGTCATCAATAAATGTATATTCCAATCCAGTTATTAACAAGTTATTACTTAATCAAATTAATAATAAGCTTATTAGCTAATATACCAAAACGTTGTTCAAAATATCAACCCTGATTTATAAAAAAGTTCATTTTCGTGCGTCATTCATTAACAAATTTTACGCAAAAACTATAAACCCTTCACCTTTGTTCCTCTGGAAAATTATGGAGCTCTTGCTGTATCCTCACGCCCATGAAGTTGAGCAAGTTCCCGTGTGATCGGCCGCATCCCAGGGTAAACAAAGCGGCCGCCTGTTGCTCGATCTGCTTGAACGTGTGGTAAGCGGTGATGCTGACGGGCAGATCGATAGCACGACCATCGCTCGTACAGAAAAGGCCCTTGCTGGGGTCGCGTCGATAGAGTGGCGGCTTGAGCAGGCCCTCCTGGGCGGCCAGCGTGAAAGCTGGATTGGTCACGCAGCCACCCTCGATCCAAGTAGCGCCCATCTCGGCAACCACGTCGCCTAGCCAACACGAATGGATGCGACCTCCCGGTCTGAAAAGATGACAGGATTAAATTCTCTTCGAAAGGGATCGTTGAAAGATGTCGAAATCGCGATTTACAAACATTTAGTCTAGTAATTTTAAGCAAAATTTCAATGCTTTTTAATGATATTCAAATAATAGTTCCGAAGTGATTGCGCGTTGCGAATAATCGACCTTCGAATTTGCACAAACCTTTCACTCATTAGGTCATGCGCAGGTGAACATTCGCGAACTACTTTTTACACAACACTTATTAGGTGTGCGATATGCGCTTGTTGGCAGTAAATTATACACTGCTGTGTATAAAGTCACTCTTATATGGATGGTTGAAATTTAATATTTTAGGTGAAGAAATGTTACAATTATTTTTCACTGTATCGACGTATTTATTTTTTTGCTTCCTAATATTTTTATTGGGTGTGTAAATGTATTGATTTCACCGTAACTAACCTTAACTTGTAAACATTTGATAACTTTGAATTTCAATTACCAAGTAAAACACTATCAAGAGGAAAAAAGCAAACCTATCTGTGGCTTCGAGCACTGTGAAATTTTTAAGCCCGCATTGTGCAAGACGATGTGCTGCAGAAAGACCAGCCATTCCCGCACCGATGATTACTACGGTTGGCTCGGGGTTGCAGGGATCTATCATGCAAGGATCCATCAGGCAAGTATCGAATTTTGCAATTTTGGCGCATGGTGGTACACCTTTCCCGGAACCACCGTCGCCTGAAGATGCTGCTGATGCCATCCATCTATCAGATTAGTATTCAAAGGTATAGCTTACAAATCTTTTAGATTATTCGAATTATTTTTCGAACTATTTATTATATTATTGGTTAGAAATACTTTGAATTGAAATATATTTCATAAATACGACCTTATGACCAAAAATTATTGTATACTATAATGGTAGGAATTATTAGTTAAACACGTAAGGTTATGGTAAATGCATTGATTTTGTAAACAAAGTTCTGTAGTACCTTCTAAATTTGTGTTTCACGGACCAAACAGTAGACCGAGATCTCACTAGGAGCATGTCATACAAGAGAAATAACGAAACTGGATAATTTTTTTGGAAGCTGATGCTTCATCTGGGAATAAAAAAAATTTTAATTAACTTTGATCACTGATACAACGGAGAGCTGTCATTTCTGGCAAAATATTCATGGCGCCATAAACGTTATTCTATTGTTGTTTTGCTAAAAGCTACTGCTCAATAGTCGAATATTCATATGTAATAATTACAAGAACGAAACCTATCATTTTTATAGCAAGTATTCAACTTTACAATAAAAATATTTTGACGAAAATCATTTTTTTTATTATTTTAATTTTTTTTAACTAAATAACTAAATTTTAAACTTATTTACTATATGTTTATATTTCCGTTTTGACACTAATCAGCGTCGGTGTCAGCCAGACTCCTTGCAAAAAATAATTTTAGTACGATAATTTTATAGGTATATTTACATGCTATTTTTGTAATCTTTTATATTATGTATTTTTATTGATTCAAATATTAATAAATCTGTTGAAATACTTTGTAAATTACTTTAATAAGTATTTTTTGCTTTTGCAAATAATAACGTATTTTACAAATTTTAATGTAATTTTGATGTTACGTGAATAACTAAATTTTCTCATTCTCCTTGTATGTTCTTATACAAATAATTAAAACTCAAATCAGGAAAGGATCTATATCAATTTATTTACTTCAAAATATTTTTTGTAAAATTTCTATTACTTGTGTCTTAATTAATGTTATCTTTAAATGTTTATTGATTTAATCAAGTCAATATACAACTGGTCATATACACAGCACAGCTTGACATCAATTCAGTGCCATCTACATTTCTAATTTCTAAGTATACAATAACCGCTGTCGGTAAGATCGGATACTTCTATATCAATGGTGCGTAAATAAAGCTAAAAGTGCACTTACCTTACCTATAGTACAAGAAAAAAATATGTAGATGTAGGTATCAGTTTTTTATTAAAATAATATTTAATTTCTATAATATTGATTTTAATTTGAAATTATTTTAAGTATATTTGTTAGTAATTTCCATATATTTATTAAAATAATTAATGTCAGGAACTTTATTCAATGTTATTTAAGTTGAAATGAATTTATCAATTCTAAAATAAATACATCGTTGTTTTATAAACATTATATTTTATCTTATTTAAAGATCAAAATATGTTGTATGTAATATAAATAATTTTTATTATATTTACAAAATACTATTAATTAATAAAAAAACAAAATTTACTAATTTATTCTATAGTTTTTAAATAATTTCTTTGTACATACGATTATTTTTTTGAAGACTACATTTACAAAATTAAATACAAGTAGTAAAGCTTTTCATACTAAAAATAAAAGTTCTATAACTTTCAAGAAAAGTATTTTATCATGATATCAAGATCTGCTTTTTATTTTTCATTTCAAGATCTTTTATTCTCGACACTATTTCCCCCGATTCATTCATAGACGTTTCAAACTTTTTGGTGGGTTTTATATATTTTGGATTAGCATGTAAAACTTCTGATGCTCGACTGCTTATTTCATTCCAAGCAAATAAAATATCGTCCTGCATTGTAAAGCGGCTGCAGACAACAAAACGAATGCAAATTTTATCGCGATATGCTCCAGGTATAACGTATATCTTTCTCCGTATCATTAATCGGTCAAGAAGTTGTTTTGTCAAGTCATTTTCTCCCTGAAATAGATAATTAAAAAAAAATGATAAAATTATGGAATATTTTTGGAAAAGGTGCATTTATAAGTATATCAAACCTTTAGTCTGAAGCAAATGAGTCCCATTTTAACTTCTACAACTATTTCAAATCTATCATCGTTGTTTACCAACTCTTCAAATTTGGTAGCTAGTTCAATCGTATGCCTTATATGTTTCTGTAATCCTTCTGATCCATATAAACGTAAAACGAACCATAGTTTTAAAGCTCGAAATCTTCGACCAAGAGGTATTTGCCAATGCTAAAAATGTTTAGGAGGATTTTTTTATAGCGTCATAATGTTATTGTGATGTAGTGAGAAATATAGACGATTCTAGACGAGTTATACCCCGTCATAAATTATCAATTTTTTTTACACATTATCTTTTGAAAGAATTTAAAAATAAAAATTTCTATTTCTCATATTTTAGGTACACATGATGAACTTGAAACAGTATATAATAACTCGAATGCAAGAATCGAACGATTTGTGCATGTTACGTGCACATAATACATTTTATATATAAATTTTTAACAATATTTACCCTGTAGTCAGGTACAGCTCCTTGTTTATTATCTGCCAAATATATTCGTTCTACATTAAATGCCTCTGTTAGATACCGGGAATCTCTCACCCTTTAATAAAAAAGAATTTTCATTTAGTACATACTATTATCTGTAGCTCAGACGCGAGCTCCGTCGTATAAATAAAGTTGCGAATCTGCATTCAAAACGTCAAGAGCATTCGGCACTGCGTCGCGATTATCACGCGAGGAACCCAGAATCGGTCAAATCGGTCGAAGCGAGCGAAAACTGCGAAATTGGCACCTATAGAATACTGAAGTTTCACGCGCAGCTGATTCCCACCTATGATTAATTAGAAAAGTGGATATGGATACGGATACGAGTGTATGGAAAGGGAGGCAGGCTGATAGCGGGAAGCTATGAGAAAGGACTAGACGAGACAACGATGTGGCAACGATGTGGCTTGATAGCTGACTGGTTAGAGACTCCGTTGACATCTTATCTCGTTCTGAAGTCGTTATCGTCTATTCCTTTCTCATAGCTCCTCGCGAACAGCCTGCATCCCTTTTGACATACTCGTATCCGCATCTTCCACTTTCCTAATTAATCATAGGTGCGGATCGGCTGCACGTGGAGCTTCAGTATTCTATATGTGTCGATTTCACAGTTTTCAATCGCTTCGACCGATTTGATTGATTGATTCCGGGTTCATCGCCATAATCATGATGTAGTACCGAATGTTCTTGACGCTTCGATTGCTGATTCGCAACTTTATTAGTATGTTTTTGTTTTTCAAATCAAATCCAATGATACTGGTACCGCTATTTGGAAAATAAAGAGCATTAAATTCAGAAAAATTTTTATCTTTGTCTACTAGGTGGGAAAGATCTAACATAAGTCAACTGGACATTGATATGTAACTATAGTTAGCTTACTTAATTAGTGTTGATCTCAACTAAATAACCATTTAATTTTTTTTAATTTCACGTCTTTTTATTCTCTGAATGACGGTACCGAATTCGTAGATCTTTAGTATTTCTATTTAAGAGAACAAATATAGAAACTATACCATAAAGCTGAACAATCAAAATTCACAAGCAGCCATTTATGAGGATTAAAATTGAAAGAGTCAGCATATTGAATTCCAGACATTAAGTGACGATACTCCGGACAAACAAATGCAGCTCCTATAATAATAATGGTAAATTTTATTTCAATATTTAATTGAATGATAATCACCATAACAAAATCATACTGTAGCTTATTTTATTATTATTAAAAAAAAAATTTAATTATTCATTATTTTTATTTAATTTTTCACTAAATATCAGATTATGTAATAAGCGTAGCAGTAAATCACTAAAATCATTATGATTTATTGAAGTATCTGTAAAAATTTTGTACAATGAAAATTTGCATTTTTAATTCTTCTGCATTTTAACAAGAGTTTGAAAACAACCAATTTTAGCATATCGATATTTATCTTCAATACGATTTAAAGCATAATTGCTAAGAATAATTTAAACATAGATTAGTAATATTTGTAGTTGTTAATATATCTAATTCTTACCTGCATAAGCTGCATCGATGTGAAGCCAAATATTGTACTTATTACAAATAGGGCCAAGTTCATTAAGATCGTCAAAAGCGCAGGTCGGAGTAGTTCCCAATGTTGCTACAACGTAACATGGTATTAGACCAGCTTCTATGTCTTTCTTGATATTCTCCAGAAGCGTCGCTCCTCTTAAGCTACATTTCTCATCAGTCGGCAAAAGCCTCATTGGCATAGCACCAAGACGGCCACTCTTTTCTACGCTAGAGTTTGATTGATCTAAAATTAAAGAACTTGTAAAATATTAACTTTTTAATAAATATTCTTGTTCATAAGACACTCAAGTGACTCATTTATTAAATTGATTCTATCTTTACCTCAATTTACTATGTAAAAAATAAATATAAACGAAAATAAAATTGATCTGTTTAAGATTACGAAAAATTGCTTTATCAAAGATTTTAGTAAAATTTGTTTGTATTTACTTTTAAATTGAAAAGCTCAAAATATTATATGTAATACATAATACAAATAAGTAGTGCAACATCTAAAATTACTTTTATTAATATCGCTCTGAATAACATTATACTTTTAAAACGTGTTGCATATTATACGAATTACACATATAACATCCATAAAAGTGTGCAAATTTTACCAGAAGTATAGGCTATTAGTTTCGATCTTATCGTTCCTGCGTCCCAATCAGGATGTTCTTTCTTTAGCCGGTTAACTGTTATTTCTCGAGATGCCAATAGACAAAGAAGAGTTGCCTCGCTAGCGGAACCCTAAACAATGTTTTGGATTATAATACTTATTATGTTAATAAGAAAATATACAAACTAGATAAATATAATTTCTTTTTTATTCTACGCACAGATAAAAATACATTGAGCGAAATAAAAATGAATTATTGTAAATTTTAACTGTACTTATATGTTTAAAAGAATCAGTATTTCTAAATACAATAATAAATTTAGTCATCTCAACGAGTCATTTTTTAAAACTTTATTGTCCTACATTTTGGAAATGTCAAGTTTCCCTTATTCAAGGACTCTAAAAACCATACAAAAATTTACAATTATTAACAAAACTATTAAAATTATTTACATATTGTATTGTACTTAGAAATTCCACGTATGAGTATTAAAGTCATCTACCTTAATAAGAAGCGGTATTCATTGGTCACGCAATCGAATAATTGCGTTTTATAATTACTCTTTCAATACAAAAACTCACAATACACTGAAATTACTAGTTACTAGAATTTTAATTCAAATAAGAATGGAGCCAATCCTTGAAATATATGACAAATATCATTTAATTGATGTCGCTATTTCTGCGTTTTAAAAATAGAATTATGAATTATACGTAACTGACTAAGATATGAGCAAATTATCTTTTAGTTAAAGTAAATTAATTGGATATCGTGCTCACCCTATTCCAATTACTAATCATTTATTACATAACTATTTATCATAGTATTTATTAACTATTTATTATATATTTATTATGACTTTGCCTAATATAATAAATTGCATGTATCTATTATACCAACCTGCAATACACCACCCCCATAACCTGGACTCTCATTTAAAAATTCTTCAGGAAGACCTAATAATTTTCCTAACCAATCCATAGTGACCATTTCTAATTCAGTACAAGCCGGCGATGTAATCCAAGAAAATCCTATGCAACCAATTCCTGCACTTAGTAGTTCCCCGACTATAGCTGGATACGAGTTTGCAGTTGGATAATATGCATGAAAATGTGGTGATTGCCAATGAGTGATCTGTTTAAATTATTTGAAACGAAAAATATTTTTTAATTTATGTCATAAATCAGTTATAATAATTTAGAGAATCAAATTATTTGCAATAAACTAAGATCATACTAAAATAACAATATTAATAAAATAAAAATTGACCTTGGTTCAAAATAATTAAGATAGGATAATTTTGTAAGAATTTAACTTTTTTATTGTAGTATAGTAGAATACTTACTCCAGGCATTATAAATTTTTCAACATCGTTTAAAACTTGACGCCAGGATTCGGGTTTTTCTGGAGCCTCTTTTGGCAAGAGAGGAGGTAGGTATCCCGGTTGAACAGTAGGTAACACATCTCGATCTCGTAAATTTTCATTATAATTGGCAATATAGTCTATCGTTGCTTTGCCGAATTCCCGAAACTCTTTGTCATTCATGTTGAGTTTCAAGAAGATATATAGTTTACAAACTATCCTTGATAAAAAAAAGAAGCTTGTAATTAAAAAAATCACAAATTTTGTGAGATTGTTTCATTTCCCAACGCTTCATTTGCAACTGACGACAACCTAGATAATAATGAGTGCCGTAAATGATATATAGTTAGAGTAGACTTTCTCTGACTTTCCCCATGATTATACACAATATGGTATTAAGTAGTCGTATGTCAAAGAAGATGCACATTTGTATCTATAGTTTTCTACTTTCTTTTAAATTATAAATTATAAATTATAAAAAAAATATTCCGAAATAAAGTTATAAATGATGTTATTTATAGAAATAAAAAAAAATTATATTTTGAATATTATATTCCATACTTTCAGATAATATTATTTTTAAACGTTATTTACAAATAAATTTTGATGATTGGAGAAATTCATCAACGTAAGAATAACTTATTCTAATTTTTTAAATTAATATTTTTTTTCAAGGTACGTTTCGAATATTGAAAATGATTTTCTGATTAATTTTTGTAGTACAAAGTGATATCTGCTTCTACCTTTTAACAAACGATCTTTAATTTTTTGCGCGTTCTAAGACACTGAAAAGCTAAATATTGTATAAACACTTATTTACATACTTACGATTTTACGTGTTGTTGTCACATTAACAAAATAAGAACACTAACTTTATTGTCCTTGCAACGAAACTGTGAAAATATGAGTGCAGATAGTTAGACTGACAATTGAAGAGATCTTCCGCAAGCCACGACAATCAACTTACTGGTTCCGCGAGCCGCCAACCCCTTCTCTTTTATAGATTCTAGAGAGGTGCAGTGCATAAAGGAATTAACAGCGTGCCGTGCGTTAACATCCGAGCCGGGCAAGGCGCCCCACACGTGGCGCGTGGTTATGATGCGGCTTGTAACGGTTTTCACGTGAGTTTAGCGCAGCTTGATCTGGCCAAAGGTTAATATTGCAGAAGCCTCATCATTGTCATATTTGGAATAAAATAAATCAATTACAGAAATTATTATCAATAATAGTTTTATTATAGATTATAAGTGCATTATTAGTAGTACTTGCGATTTTATGTGTTGTTGTCACATTATAAAAATGTGGAACACTAACTTAAATATTGTCCATGCAATGAAACTGCGAAAATATGAATGCAGTAGTTAGACTGACAATTGAAGAGATCTTCCGCGAGCCCAGACAATCTACTGATACTGGTCCCGCGAGCCCTCAACCCCTTCTCTTTTATACATTCTAGAGAGGTGCAGTGTTATGCATTTGATCATGTTTCATTTGCAGTCATTCAGAAATACATGCCCTTGAAACTTCTTGCGAAAATTTCTTCATGAAACCTTTTTTTAATATACCTGCATTAATTAAAAAATGAACCAGTTCATAATTTTTCATTTTTATGTCAAGTTCCGTTGATAGATTATTAACAATTTATTGGGAGTTCTAAAGTTTTAAAAGCATTTGTGTATTTCGTTGTTCGTAAAATGTCTTCTGTTTTGCCATGAGAATTTAGTTTCATGTGTGTAATGTTCTTTATACAAATATTATATAGAATGATTTTTTATAAGAATCTATATGAATTTGGAATGAATTTCTTTATATATTTATATTCATATATAGATATTGATATATAAAACAGAAACACTTAGTTAAAATGAAAATTACAAAAACTGATTAAATTTTTTAGACAGCAGAAAAAATACATCCACTTTTGATTGAAACATTTATTTATTTATAAACACACTTTGAGAATACGTTAACAAAAAATTCTCATCAAAACAGAAATTATTTTTGTGAATGATTTTGATTTTATGAATGAAACATAAATGTGCGTCCTTCTTAATATTATTGCTTATAAATAACGAAAAACTTTATGATTAGATTCATTATCATTATCAAAATTTAAAATAAAATATTTAAAATAAAATTTAAAATGAAAGAAAGGGATTGGTAGAATAATATTATAATAATTAAATTAATCTAAAGAAACCAACCTTTCCTTAAAAGACAATACACTAGAAAAAAACTGTATGCTGTTCTGTTATGTAACAAGTTTTATCTAAAGAAATTAAAAAAAAATTTCCGGGTTGATGAACAAAAACTATCACTAATAACTAATCGAGGCTCATTTACATACAAAAATTGTATATTAAAATTACGTTGTTTTTTATAACATTGTTTTAAGGAAATATAAGATGATTGATCCATATGATTACGAATTTAAGATCAATAATATGCATATACGTTGAATCTTCAATTGAAATTTACTAAATTTATATATTAAATATTCGTTGTATATAAACAAATAAAAATAATTTTCTCAATCACTATAAGTAAATAATTTAAATTATATAATCATTAATAAAAAACCGCTCTTCATAAACATAATTATTAAGGTGGTTCTTCTGCGACTCCCTATAGTCAAAGCATTGCTAAATGAAAAAGTTACCTAAAATTAAAAAATACCATAGTTGTAATGTGATTTATTTATTTAGATTAATAAAGGTAGTCAATGTATTATCATTCAAGTGTATGACTAAGATAACTTTTTTCATAAAATGTCGATATTCTAGAGACTAGATGATGTTAAGTACTACTAACAATAAATTATTGATAAGTCACTGGAATCTTCTTTGTTTCTCAACTAATTTTATTTTTGACGGTCTCATTTTGCTCCTTAAGTAATTTCATTGGGACTTGTCATAGGAGAAATTCAAAATTATTCAAAACTCAGAAAGTTATAGCTGGCTTCATAAACGCACGTGGTTAACAAAATATATTTTTTTACGAACTTTCTTTTACATACTTTATTGATAATACATTGGCTATCTCTATCATTCTAAATAAATAAATCACATTACAACAATAAAGTATATTTAAATTTTAGATAATATCTTCATTTGGCACTCGTGCTTTAACTAGAGAGTCATGGAAGAACCATCTTAATAATAATTTATATAGAAATAGACTTAATAGTCGTGTATTTTGTTACGGTAGCATCATTGTTGATTGAAATAAAAAATATTAAAAAAATTTGGATCTGGGCTCGTCCGGGATTTGAACCCGGGACCTCTCGCACCCGAAGCGAGAATCATACCCCTAGACCAACGAGCCGGTTGACCATTTTTTCAAATATGACTTTCACATTCATTGATACACTCACACTAATGCATTTTAGCTGTATATATGTGTTCTACACTAGAATCGTAAACATACATATACACGTATAAAACGTTTATCTATTAGAGTTTAAAATTTTGTTCAGCTTCTATTGTTTTGGTTTTTTGTCCTTTCACTACTGTAATTCTAAATGTCAAATTACTAAATATTTCACATTTTTATGTTATTAACGTAAAACTAGGTGGATGTTTTCATAAATACTTTACTTATGGTTATAAACTTTAACTGTATCGTTATTTTGTATATGGTATAGTGGATCGAGTTGTTTCGGTGTAATCATACTAACAAAGTTTCAAATACTACTAATAAATTAATACTAACTTATTTCTTCATATAAATAATAGTTTTTTACATATATAATTTTTAGACATTTGTAAATTTTATTTTAGGCTGTAAAACAACAACAAATTTTAAAGGTGTAAAATAAATTTTTGTACGTGTATATACGTGCATATATATATAAATTTGTTAAAAAATAAATTAAAATTATTTCAATTATAAAACATTATGATCAATCCAGAGTTATATGGATCGAATTAATGTTCAAGAAATTGATATGCAGATTTCATTATGGTTATATTTTTTGAAATATAATAGCCTAACAGTTAATTAAGTTCTTAATTAAGATGTGTTTTATCTGTTTTGAAAGTTCTCAGCTTTGTTGATTTGCTTTCTCAAAGAGAAAACTTTCTATTAAATTTTCATAAAATATTTCAATCAGCTATACTTTTGTTGAAATTATCCTAAAAAAATGTAACCAAATTGAAAAATATTTTGAAAATTTGATTTGATGAGCGAGAAGTTGCTTCATACATTATGTATAGTACACGGAAAAATCAGCATATAATATAGCTCGGAAAATCGTAACGTATACAAGCGTCTTAATTGAGAGAACTGTTAGATTATACTAATTTCAGACATAGATCCTGTTGGCATAACATGAGTCATATTAGATGATCGGGGCTGATAATAAATAGTGGAATCCTGTTTAATTTTCACTCCGTACGATATACTGTTCAAAATAACATTCAAGACTAGTCAAACTCGAGTAAAAATCGAATTTAATATCATTATTCAAAATTAAGGTATCGCCACGACCTTAATCCTGGACTACTCACAGCTGAGACACTTGCCTTATCTTATCTTTGTTCAACGAGACATATACAATAGATAATATTATCCCTGCACTACTATTATTATTCATAAAATAATAGTTAATGCGTTTTTCTTTCTTAAATTAGTATTAGATAAAGTTTTAAATTAGTACTGGAATAACGTTTGACACCGCGTGATGGCGTCAAGAGCTAACTTTACTATTAAGTTGTTGAATCAAGAAAAAAAATACGTAATAAAATGTTGAGCATTTCAATATTACTCTGATCTGATATATGTATGTACGTATGTGACATATACCAATATAAGATATGGTATGAAAAATAAACGACAAAATGAAACAAAAACGATCTAAAAGAGAGCGATGTGCTCGGTAAAAGGGACGAAGGGTAATGGAGTTTTTATATAGAATTCTTTAGATAAAAATTCTATTTGAGAACTATCGTTTTTATCGATCATGTAACTATGTAAAAGCAATCGAATATAAAATTTTCGATAAAAAAGATGACCGTAGGCGCGCGTAGTGCGTCAATTAACGCTAGTCTCTAATAGGCCATTGCCTTTTCATCTGCTGCGACAGATCTTCTACCGTTGAGGTTATTTTAACCGTTGAATTATCTTTTTAAATTTAATAATGTTAATAATTTAATGAAAATTGCGCTCAAACAATATACTTAAGTGTCATAACCATAATCGACCGTAATCGCGATCGTGAACAGGAACCTATAGGTGGATGTAGTTACACTTTTACATCAAAGCCAGGCCAAACTTGACGCTATAATTTAACCTAAGGCTAACATGAGGTTTTAGTCAAGCCATAAAGTCCTATATAAAGACAACGCGTAAGGGTGCAGAACCGTTCATGCTTGAAGCCCTTGCGTTAGACCTACTTAGGTTCTTCCACCTATAGCCAAAGTAAGTGCCTATTATTTTTCGATTTACAAACCCTGGTTGGTCAGTAATATTTTTTGCCTGAGCCCCACTCGATTTGGCCTGACGTAAACAATATTTATTAATAATCATAACACAACAAATTTTATTGAAAAGGTAAACATATCACATACATTCGTATGCGTTCTATGCTATACTTCATTTTGTCCGATTTACTTGTGTACAGCTCAAGCAAAATTGTCTAATATATTTTATTATAAGGCATTAAGCTCTAAAGTTTCAAGTACACAAAAATTAACAGTGTACCGCGTTGTAACATCCGAGCCAGGCAAGGCACCTCACACGTGGCGCACGGTTGTGGCTCGGCTTGTAACGGTTTTCACGTGAGACTATAGCGCAGCTTGACCTGGCCTAGGCGGCTGACATTGAAGAAGCTCCATCATTGTCATATTTGAAATAAAATAAATCAGCTTCAGAAATATCCTGAAGTTAAAAAAATAGTTTATTATCATCAATAATAGTTTTATTATATAGATTATAAGAATTAAGTATATTGTTAGTATTTTTAAATTTATTATATGTTTCAAAAAAATTCCTCGGGTTTTGTATTTTTCAAAGTGATAGATTTCGATTTCAAAAAGAAATTCCAAACAAAATTCCGACTTTAAAAAGAATGGAAAAGAAAAGTTGTTAGCTCAAGCCATTCTGATACTTAGCGTACAACATCTGAAAATAATTACAATGTTAAAATATTGTAAAAATACACATTCCTTTAAAACGCACATACCGGAAGTAGATAGAACTTTCTTGATTTTTATGTTAACGTTAACTGAGTTTTCCAATTTTTATCATGAAAAATTTGTATTTAAAAGAAATTTACTATGACTAAATTATGTAATGAAAATTATTTTTCATTCAAATAAAATTTCAGTACATAATAATGATCCAGTGTGTTATTATAGTTGTATTAATCATTATAACTAAATAAAAAACAACCTGTTTTTTTGTTTCATAAGGTAGAAGTCAATCGATATTTTAATTTTGAAATAGTTGATTAAATAAAAGTTCCAAAACTATCAAATAATTGAAAAGAATATAATATTATTTGATGTATTTCATGTAGTACCAAACAATTGCAAAACGTTGAAATACAGTGAAAGAATCTTCAAGTGTGGACAATTCTAATATCGATATAACGGCGGATTTGCAATGCTCAAAAACCTATCTAAAAACTATTTCTTTTTTTTTTTTTTTAGTTAAAAGCTCTTGTAAATAAAGTAACATATTAACATTCATTTACAACTAAATCTTCAATGGAAACTTTTTTTCGTAAAGTTATATAATTTATATTTTATAAGAAAACTGTAAAAATATTAATATTAAAATATTATTCCAGCAATGATGTCCTTTTTCCCAACTGGTACCATTAAAATAATGTTTAATTCATTATTTTATTATATGTTATATATTTCTAATTAGTCATGTTTCGGTAATAATTTAATTGAAAATTTTACATCGTTACAAATAGTTTATTGTTTATCCCAATTAAATGCATTAATGCCATCATCCCAGCCTTGCCCGATGGGTACCTACTACCTATGTATATGCTTGCCAGCCCTGGCTAAATCATCCGGCCCACTCGAGAAAAGCGTTACGGGCCACGCGCAATCCGGATCCGGCGATATTACCGTCTATTCCACGTATATAGGCGTCTGGATGTACGGTGTTCGGGCGTGGCTCATGATCATCTTATACATTCTTTCACGCTTATGCCCTGTTACATATAGACTCTGAAATCGGTAATTGGGAATGTGACTTCATTATTTAAGCATCTTACCAACATGTGGTTCGTTGGTCTAGGGGTATGATTCTCGCTTAGGGTGCGAGAGGTCCCGGGTTCAAATCCCGGACGAACCCGCCTTTTTTTTTTTTTTTTTTTTTTACAGTTTTTTGCATTTTAGAGAATGACATTAAAACATATATGTAATAATAAATAATTATATTTAATTAACAAAATCATAAATATTAATCATAAAATATAACAACCATAATAGTATCCTAAAATATGTCGTTAGTACAATATTATAATAAATATGTTACAATTCTTTACTTTGATATGTATAATTGAAAGCAAAGTTAACTAATTAATTAAATATATTATATAAGAAGTCTAAACGATTCCTGAGTTCTTTAAGAATGTTGTAATTATTTGTTTCATGACAATTACCATAATAACGTATTCAATGAGTTTTAA
Source organism: Torymus auratus (assembly GCA_900474315.1). Taxonomy (NCBI): domain Eukaryota; kingdom Metazoa; phylum Arthropoda; class Insecta; order Hymenoptera; family Torymidae; genus Torymus; species Torymus auratus. The sequence continues at coordinate 3,390 of UXGD01001235.1, read as the reverse complement.
TAAAAAAAATATGACTAATTGAAATTTTTAATTGCAAATCTACTTTTTATTAAGTTCATGCATTTTTAACATTTTTCTTTCGCCAACTTAAAAAGTTCCATCCAAATTTTATTAAAATTTTTTAGTATATATATTATTATGAATTCTTTTGCAGTTTAACGGTAATTTTATTTAAAATTTTTGTAACAACTTTTTAAAAGTTTATAATATAAATCATTTAATGTTTAACCTTTTCTTCGCAGCGAATTCATAGCGCTTGTTATTATTTAATTTACAATTATCTATTATTTATTCATTTTTATTTTTAATTTTCCAATTTAAAATTTAAAAAATATCTATTTGATTTAAATTTACAAATCAGAATTTAATAATAAATTTTTTATTAATTTATTGTATTTTTTTATTTATTTAATGAATTTTTTTAAATTTAAATATTGAATTATTCCAAATTGTATCATGGAAAGTAGAATTAGTTTCATACTTATATAACATTAATAATATCCTTATGTCGATAAGAAAGAAATCTGCTAATTCTCTAGTACTCGATTAAAGCACCATCAAAATATTTAAGGAACAATATAAAATTCTAAAAAAAAGAAAGTAAGAAACTCTAAATTTTTTTAGTTACTAAATAATATGGCAATTTGTAAAAAATTAATACATGTGCAAAATATTTCCATATGTATACTATTCATATACCCATGTTGACTTATTATATATTTAAATTTTGAAATATTTACATGAATAATTTGAAAATAACTACGATATTGTCAGAACAAACAATTTAATTTGTAAAAAATAGTATAAATTTTTATATGATTTTCATATACAATAAAGAAACATTCAATCTAACGTCGTACTCACGTTAAAAGTATCTTTAACGCTTACTCAAATATCCAGGGGGCGTAGCTCAGATGGTAGAGCGCTCGCTTAGCATGCGAGAGGTACCGGGATCGATACCCGGCGCCTCCAATTTTTTTTTTTTTTTCTGATTATTAATGTTGTTTGGCAAGCGCCTGATAAATCTAGGGGGATTATAGAAAGATAAAATTAATTTTTTTGCAGCGAAGGAATCGATTGTGTCGGGTCGTGGTGTAGTGACAAATTGAGTTCCCTGCTGTGACAATTGTATTTCGTTATTTCTTTCAACAAAATAAATATCAAGAATTTTTAGTGAGAATTTTTTATGTACAAAAATACACATGAACGCTTTTGCAGCGCATTTTACTTCATTTATATGTACAGTCTTTTTTTAATATTAAAAAAATTTGCCCATTCAGAATAATATTTCGTATAGCATCATTTATTTGTAGCGGTTTTGAAACTCTTGAATTTCACATCGTATCATCCATAGTTTAGCATTTTCTTTTGCACGAATAGATACAAACGAAATCTAAATGTACCTCTGAAAACCAATGTTTCCAACGACGTATTTAGCAAATCTATTTTATTTTATAAATAGACCGAATTTTTAATATACAATTTTCTAATAAAAAGGCGCATAAAATCGATAACCAAACAAATTCTAAAAATATAAAAACTTGCACACTTTCAAAAACACCAACAGCAGTCGGCACTGTATTAAAAAAGAAAAAGAAAAGAAAAAGAAGAACCGCGCCCAATCCATTCGTCGCGAAGGATTGAACTAAATTTCACTTCGGCATCCTCTTACCGCCACGAGTTTTAAGCAGCCGTCGCGTGCGCGCTCTATATACGTTAAAAACTTCTTTCCAGCCCCTCCTCCTCTTCCCCCCGATACTCTCACTGAATTCACACGCTCATAAATATGCCGAGTCGAGTTTTGCACGAGATGTGCTTTGCCGTGGCAGATTCATTGGCGAGGAGAGGGAGACGACTTTGCTCGGCGCCTCTTATCACCGCGTTACAGCAGTTCGGCGGAAGAATCGTTGCGCACTCGGTCACTGGGGAAATTCTTCGGCGGAGAGCAAGAGAGAGAGAGAGAAAGAGGGAGTGAAAAAAGCGGAGGATGAATAATCGGGATGTGCCGCAGTGCGCCTGCAGGATTTGACAGTTCGATGGGCGGTTGTCGTTGGCTCGTAGAATAGAGACAATGAAGGAGGAGACGTCACGAGAATGGAGTATTGTTTATTGGAGGGGTGAATTATGAGATGATCATTCGCATTTGTCTGACGAATGTTAATAGTTCAATGCTTTTATTGTATTTGAGAATGCAAAAATACAATGAGGACAATAATGGTAGGAAATTATGGAAAGTGCGTAGAGGCCATGTGAAATCGTAAATTTCAATATGTTGTAAATCAAAATATAAGCGTTTATTGGGAACAACAATTTCGTCAAGCGCAACGTACACATAAACACTATATTCAGAAATTTTTTTGAGTGATTCTATTAGCGTTTTCGTTAGTTGTGCTCGTTTAAAAAGTAGCTTAATTGCAGATTCCTACTTACCGACAGTACGGTTTTTATTTAATTAAATAAATTTTCATCATTTTTGAGGAAAAACACGTACGTCAAGCACTACGTATATGTTAATACTATACTCAGATTTTTTTTATGGTTCTATTGGTATTTTCATAAGATATCCTCGTTTAAAAATTATGTCGGTATTTAACATCGCCTTAAAGTGCGTAAACTTTAAGATTTTCATCAGTTCTTGTAAAATTTCATGATCAAAATAAAACATTATGCCTTAAATTGTAAATAAGGGGAGTGGCCATACACTGGTATTTTTGCATATTCTATTTTTTTTAATTAATTTTAGATTTATTTTTAAATTTTTGCAAAAATAATTCACATTTGTTAGACAGTTTATGTATTGTAGAATCAATATTTACCGCTTATTTTTATTTAATTAATGTCTAAATATTTAAAATATCTATTTATAATCGGACAAATCACGAGTTGTTTTGGTGAAAAATTAGACTTGGATGAATGAAATCTAATTTTTCGCCAAAACAACTCGCTCGCTGAATTCCATTTCCTTTACTCAAGCTTATTATTTAACTCCAGGTCGAATTTCAAAAAGATTTCTGAGAAAAAAGACGAAATTTCAAAAATCGCAAAGCATATTTTAGAAATGCTCCAAAATCAATCTTTCGATTTTTCATATTTCGTCTTTTTACTTTGTATGTGAAATTTGACCTGAAGCTTATATAGATAATAAAATTCTCTTTATGCATCGGGATTCTCACAATTTAAGAAATATAGTCAATAATATATATTTTTGGTGTAAAATATAAATGTCGGTACGGCAGAAGTCGCTATCGATTGTTTTCCCTTTAACGCATAAGATTATGTTTACTATAAAGTGTAATAAGTATAGAATTTAGTACATTTCGACACGGGTGCGGAAGGTGATTATTTAGTTCATGTGACGTTTTTCGCACGAGCGAAGCGAGTGAGAAAAGT
>UXGD01001234.1:0-37572 GCA_900474315.1 Torymus auratus | reverse complement strand
TGCTTGTACATCAAACAATTCTTTGTGTAAAATTAAATTGTTTTTTATGTAATACACAATTTAAGTGTCTTATATTTAAAAACTGAATTTTATGAATATTAATAATCCCAGTCTAACAAGATAATTTTAGTTTGTATTTGTGGATACTCAATTGACTTGAGAGTCTTCATAGAACCACCTTAAGTATTGATCTCAACAAATGAAACAAATAATTGAGTAATAACAAGCTTGAGTAATAATATATTTAATTACAGAGCAACCAAGAGATAACTGTTTCATTACTGACGAATCATAACCGAGGTTTATGGTAGCGTTAATGTGGCGGCCATCTTGTCTACACCTTAGTCACGTGACTACATCATCATAAAGTAAAATCGATCCTCTCTCTATACTAAAAAAAAAGCGTTCGCAATCTTCACTACGTATTAGCATTTTTCTAAAAACTGTATATTCAACCCAAAATGACCATGGCGAGAGCAGAACTTCTCGTTTTTATATTCAAAACTAGAATGAAACTCGTCGGAGCGCGGCTGAAGCCCGACGAACTTTGTAGTCCGACTACTATACCATAAAAACTCGTATAAAAGCTCTTTATACGGGCGCGCTAGCGCACGAAGCACATCCTTTCTATATACCGGTCTCTACACACACACACATACAGCCATTTATACATGTATCTCTCCTGAGAACTATTAATTTTATGCATCCCGACATAAAGTTCTATACGGGCACGTGATAGCGGCGCAGCTCTGTATGCGTGCGGCACGAACAAAAAAACGAACAGGACGTGAGAGAGCGAGAAAGAGAGAGAGAGAGCGAGAGAGAGAAAACCGTTATACCTCTAATGAACCAGTACGACGTATAGGAAATTGCAGACTCGGGGCTTCACTCTCTTTTTACTCTCTTGTGCAATCTTATCCTTGTCGCTCAAAGAGAAAGACAGAATGAGAAAGAGAATGAGAGGGGGGGGGGGAGGAAGGGAGCTTGACAAGAGCCCGCGGGTTAAAAGCAGAGAAGGAAGGAAACCCATAGCAGCAGCAGCAACAGCGAAGTTTCTAATAGTAATAATACCCATGTTGAGGCTACGCTCTGTCTCGCTAGCTCTCTCTCTCTCTCCTGCTCTCGCTGGCTTTCCATCTCAGGCAACGAGAGCTGCGGGCTTACAAAACCGGTTTCCCCCTTTAGGCCGTACATAATGGAAGAGAGAAAATCGAGGTTTACCGTGGGGTTTCTCTCTCACTTCTCTCTCTCTCTCTCTTGTTATCTCTTCCCTCTCCCTGCCTCGACCCAACTAATGCCAAGCGGCGGAGCCAGACGGACTTATGCTCGGACAAGTGTGCGCGAGAGTGACAGGACGCAGTGAAGTGTATATACGTGTATAACCTATACCCACAGCTCACTCTGTCTCTGTCTCTCTCGCCATTACCGTCCCTGTTTGACCCTCCCCCTTCTCTCCTCTCTCTCTCCCTCTCCCACGGGATCCTACTGCCACTACTGCCGACGTCACACCACTACTAGCCAGCCCGAGGCAGTTTCTCGTGCAGCTCGAGGGGAAACGAGAGAGAGCCAGAGAGCCAGAGAGAGAGAGAGAGAGAGAGAGAGAGAGAGAGAGGGAACAAGAGAGACGGAGCAAGAGACTTTGGTTGCTAGGCAACGCGCGACCAAAGTACCGTCCTGATGGTATCCGCTCGGTGCCATGAAACTATAAAGCCTCTATTGTAAGCCTTTGTGTGCGTGGGTTCGCTCTTTACGTGTATGCGTGAGGGCACGAAGAGTGAGTGTAGAGAGAAGGGGAGAGAGGGGGGAGGCAAAGAGAACGCTGAGAGGGCACATTTCTCAACTCTGTGGATGGTTGTTGAAACCTGAGGCTATCTCGAGCAGCGACGCTTGCGACGTTGCCGCGTTTCCGGCCCGCATCACACTGTCCTCTACAGCACAGCTGCCTTCGTTGGCACACGCGAATACTATACTGGCTTCATCTATTATCCGCACGCCATCAGCTGCTATATATATGTATATATAGATATTTTTAGAGGCACTCACGCGTAGGCATGCGAAAATGCGACGTTGCAGCTGTGTCCCGCGTCGTAACTATATATTGCCCGACGTGAGCGCGTGTAACCAACAGCGTTGGTCCGACGGCTAACCGCAGAGATGGAGGGGGAGAAAAACCGCATGCCCGCACGCTGCACGGTATAACCCAAGCTGTGCGGAAGCGAGAGAGTGAGATAAGCTTTAAATATATATATATATATAAGCAGGCTCGCAGCAGGGAATCGTTGCAGAGAGTTAGTTGGCTCGAACAATAAAAAAAAAACTCTCGCGCGCTGATGGGTTCTCGCTCTCTCTCGCACGCTGTGCGCGGAACGAGCGCCGCTGGTTTACGAGCCTCGCTAAATTGGTTTTCAGCTGAATTATGGGTCGTGAACGTCATGTATATATGTATAGCTGTGTGCACGGTATACAGAGCGAGAGGCGAGTTTTTATGTTTTTGACCTGCAGCCTGCAGATAGAGAGCCGTTTCTTTTTCGAGTTTCATGTTTTTTTATTTTTTTGTCTGTTCTGACTGCTACAGAATATTTTTTACGCCGCGGGGGACGGCTGTCCGAGCGGAACAACGTTCCGGGTTGTAACGTTGTGGTACGTTGCGCATGGCGCTGATGATGAGATACGCGGCCTTTTTTCCTGGAAATAGTGGTTGCCAACGATGTATTTCGTGATTTTCGTGTTGGCCTTAGTGAAGACTTGTAGTGTGTACGTGTCAATGACAAATCAGGCCAATATGAAGTAAAAAACTGTTCTACATTTATCGACATTTTTTAATTTTTTGTCATCATCACCCACCTTTATGTTTTCCAGAATGTTTAAGATTTGTATTCTTTATAAAAATGTAAAATGAATAGAAGAGATTGTAAATTAATTCAAAATATAGATTTATAAAACTGTGCGGCACTGTTTTACCGACCGGAAAATTTTTATTACGCCGATAACTTTTGAGGTTCGGAACACTCGTTCCTAAGAAAACTTTGAACTTCAAATTGACGTTAAAGAAACCCCATCAGAAGATTATACTTACACGTTGTTTTCGGTAAATTTTCATATACAAATAATAAAATTATTATTTTTACCATACCCTGGCCAAAAGTGCCATTTTGGGCCCGGGTATGGTAAAAAATAGTAGACACGACACGGGGATAAAGAGGGCCACCCACAAGGGCACATGTTTGCCACCCGAGCCGAACGCGAGCCTTCGGCTCGGGTGGCAATTTATACGTGCTCTGGACTGGCCAACTCTTTACGCCCCTAGTTACGTAATATGCTATTTTGCACTATTTTTTTATAAAATAACTTTGAAAATTTTTTTTTTGCTTAAGTACGTTTATCTACGTACTAAGGAAAAATAGTGTCTTTAAAATAAAATATTATAGTAGGAAACATCTAGAGGTCGTATTTAATTCTAAAGTTATCTTTATACTTCAAAGTTTTTCCTGTTGCGGAAATATAACTTCATATGTCACGATTGAATTAGAAGTTAAAATACAACGCAGTAGTATTACATAAAAGCACATTAACTTAATAGTTATTTGTAATAAGGAAAATTTCTGTATTCAAAATTTAAAATAACACAGGCACATGTTTGTAATAACGCAAAATTGTTGATGATTTCATCAAATACTTAATATCTTCAAAACTATTTTAAGATTTGGAAAGCAATTCTATTTATATCAACATACAAAATCGTAATGTATAAAATTAACTCATGATTTTTTCAACATTTTTGTCATTTTTTCAACAATTTTTAAACTTAAAAATGTCTTACAAGTCATAATTCTTAACAAAGGAAACGCAATTCCGCTCGTTATTTTCTTCGCTGTACAACCAGAACTCAAATTATTTCAGTACACATTTGAACTAATGTCGAAGAGTCAGAAAAAGCCTTCGTTCCACGTAGTAGTTTTAAAATCTGCCGTTGAGACGTTATCGGTTTGGACTAGCTCCAAAAGTCAGAAAGCCATACTGCTGAAGAATTAAAAAGACTTTATATAACTTATTACATTAGCGTAAATATAGAATTAGATTTTTTATAAAAACAATTCTATAATATTTTACATTTAACAAAAAATAAATTATTCCAGATATATATCCAATATTTTGTAAATATAATAGTCAAGTTTAAAAATAGTATTATTTCATTGAAATTCTTTGAAAAGATATTTTTAAAAAATTCCTTTTTTCATTTCGTTATTCAAAATGCCGTTGTAAAACAAATTTTAATTGGAAGAGCTCGTGACTTGTTTACGTAACCTCTCTAAATTAAGGTAATTGGGTGAAAAGGTAATATTACATTGCAGAATAATTTGGACTTTAATATTATATTTCGGTATTTCATTCAATTTTATTAAAATAAAAAATTTGTCGTATTTAAATTTGTAATATCTCTGTTAAAAATAAAATACTAATTACATTTGACGGTAATTATAACTTCAAATTGTTTTTGCTGTAAAAGATGTCTCCTGACTAAAAAGTATATATACTAAAGTGTTAATTTGAAAGTTGCATTTAATAAATTGTTAGGATGATTTATATTTTAGTTTTTACAGCATAGGTACTTCATTTGCAACACTACTTAAAAATTTTAATTTTGCAATTGAATGAGCTTCAAACATGCAAAAACCGAAGCGAACTGAACTAAAAACATATTATCTTATCACTTTTTCTGTAAATAAATCTGACTGGAGGTAGATTCAACTTTGCAATCGCGCGATAACGTCATTTCTGCTTCCTCAGAGTTATATCCTGCGCACGAGATAAGGCAGCGCGCTTGCAGGGCAAGAATGAAAAAGAAAAAGAGAGATATATATATGAACGAGACCTCCGGCGTTGTTGTTTGCTTTGTCGTCGCCGCTGCCTGTCTGGACGGCTCGGGTGTTCCGATAGTAGGCGGCGACGTGCTTGTCGAGGGTCTGCACGGCCTTCATGGGATCGAGGCTCGCGTTCCTCATCATCAGATTCGCGCCCGACTTGTTCAGGCTCAAGGGTGACACCGGCATCAGGCGGCGTTTTAACGATGACAGGGACGATGTTTTTACTGTCGAAAGGAAACGGAGGGATCCGTGGTTATAAGTAGATTCGCGGTCTTGGCACAAATTTCAATTGAAGAAAAAAATGTTCGCTTTAGCGTTGCGTGAAGAAAGGCGAAATTAATGATGAGGTTCGTATGGTTGTAAGATAGTGTAGTAAATTCAAATATTAATATTTTCTTATCACGAAGCTATCGTATTGATCAAATAAATACTATCAGCATTGCGTAAGATAAGTAAGAAAGTGCGAGATAAGAGGAAGAATCAAAATAATATTCAAGGGACGATCGATAAAATAGAACGTCGATAACGTCTATGAATCGTTTTATTTTTCAACGCTCGGGACGATTTTAAAACTCAACAACAAAATGTAATAACAACTTCAATGCACGTTCGTCTAATATATTTTACGTACAATTTTCATAAACATTTAAGCAATAAGTAATTACAAAAACAGAAATGTTAAATTTAAATTAAATGACGATTTTTCTAAATATTTTGTGTTTTATTCATTATTTAACAATAAATAAGCTTTTGAATTTTACTGTATTCGTTAGGTACTATAGCAATGACAGTATTTTCGAAGTAATTGAACAGAATTTATTACTAAGGTATCATCTGGATGATTGATGCGTCCCTCCAGACATGGGAGTAAATTATTATCAGTAAATGAAGGCATGGCATATAGAATACGCCTACATTCTGCTAATGAACGAATAAAGAAAAATTGGCCTTGATTGAATCAATTCGTTTACCCTTTAAGGATCACTAATAACAAATGTATTCATTCTTTTATTAGATTTATTCTTAACTAGATTTATTTTGTGCATTGATAACAAATTTGTTTAAATTATTATTTTTAATTTTCTTTTGAAATTCAACTATAACTTTGCAAGAGATGTCTTATTTTATAAAAAGTCTTTAGAATCAATACTTTATTAAATATAAAGCCACTTTCATCTTAAGAGAGCAAATATTTTATTAAAATTAGAGTGATATTACTAGAGCTTCGAATATTTTTATTTTTATCATATATTTATCTTATAAATTTCCATTACGTTAAAAATGTTTTTATAAAAATGAGAAACAAACATTCAACAAATACATGGAATAAAACTAGTTAACTCTACAAAGTCAAAGATTGAAGTTATTACAACTTATAATAGACTTGCTATTTGTTTGATGAAGTTAATCATGGCTTATCTTACTTTTCGATTTGATAAAACATTTTCTTACTCTGCATTCTCGAGACTACTTTCGCAATTGATTTTCATAATTAATACAAGTATAGATAAAATTAAGACTGAAATGTGAGTTACGTATTTTTAAAAAGCCAATATTGTCTTAGGTAAAATTGTAATATTTATGAAAAAAGTGTACCATTATTTTTTTACGCCGCTGAGTTTTTATCCTATTAAAATCACGGCGATAACGATCAGTTGTTATCTCAATTATTTGAACAATGCAATTATTTTCTAGAAAAAATCATTTTTAAATTTACGTTGCAATAAAAATTCAGAATAAATACGCTCTTATCTAATCGTGTACTCAAGTGAAATAATAAAAATAATAATTTTAAGTGAAAAATTAATTGTGCATTATAAATTTAATAATCATTATGATACTGCACAATTTTTAATGTAAATAAATTTTTTATTAAAGACATTTTATGTATATTTAGATATGAAATTTTCAAAATAATTTTGGTACAGGGTATATTTATTCGGTATCGAGCTGCACAGCTTTTTTACTTAATTATATTTTATTTTGTAAAAAATGGAAATTAGAGATTTATAAAAGTGATGTTTCAACTAATTAAACTAATCATCTTAATTATACAGTATTGCAATAATGAAGGTGGTAACTTAAAAAAATATGTTAAAATATTGTTATCTAGATAGTATTATTTTGCAGCAACATTGCTTTTGAAATTTCGTTATCCCGCTAATTTTCTAGTCTGTGTTTCTTAACACCTCTCAGCACTAATAGAAACTCAAGACCTGCTGTAATTTGCACTTTTAAACTGGTCAAGTTACTCCTTCCTTTAGAAAGAGCAGCATAAATCGCGCTTTGAAATTTAAATATTAGAGTAACTATATACTCTAGATTGTTTCTCTAATTAAACATTTTTAAAATATAATAGTTCATTTTTTAGCCGTTTCGTATTTAAAAACATGTTTTAATTTGTCTAACAAATGAACAAGACAGATATAATTATATTTATATTATAATTTTATCTTAAAAATTGTAAGAAAAATTTTTAATAACTTGTTCATTTACGTTTTTAGCCAGTATAACAGACTTCGTAGTTCTAATGCTAGTGCCTGAGCAAAGGAGCGAAAAACTTTTATTTCCGCTGATACTTTACTTTCCCATTTACTGCTTCCAGGCTTTGAAAAACTTAAAATACAAAGATCGTCAGTTTTATTTATCCACCGGAAACATTTAAAGAAGCTTTTTACTTTAGACATAAATTATCTAGTCTGAAAACAACGAACGCGAAGTTTGAAAGAAAAAGAAAGCGAAAGAAGAGAGAAGAGTTTTTATCCACATCTTTCGGAATTTAAAAATACACTCCCTCTTTCCAAAATCATAATGACTTCAAGTTGGACCGAGAAAGTTCACTAACAAATCCCAAAAGTTTGCAACTCCAAGTCAGCTCATATTTCGTCTATTTTCTCTACTTAACTTTGAACTATTACAACTTCAGAAGAAGTTCGTATTTTAAAATTTTTAATAAAAAAAAAAATAAATAAATAAATAAAAGTTTTCTCCTGCCTGCTGCTTCATTTTCCCTCTTTTCAAGCTTCACGTGAAAAGTTTCAGAGCCCTGCTTTTGAAATCCTATACTTTTTTCATCACATTCCCCCCTTCCAAAAAAAAAAAAAAAAAAAAAAAATACCTCGGACTCGAATTTTTTAAATTGCATAGTCCAGACACGCAGCAACGCATCATTCTGTTTTTAGCATTCAAACCCGTATCCCAATGTTTGAGCTGAATCCGTGATTCGGAGCGCTCCACCTCTCCCAGTTCCAAAACTACTATACGACCATCCCCTCTACTGCGCATTCCACAAGAGTACCTCTCCCAAATCGAATTCCAATTTCATCATCACAAACATGTATATAAATTCCATCCCACTAATTCAACTCATACCCATTCCCCCAACTAACAACTGAAGACCTGATATATCATACCAATTTTTTCTCCCGATGCACCCCTAGCCGTGTTTTTCGAGTCGCGTGCGAAACTGCTGGCGTTGCGGGCGTAATGGTGCTGCTGTTGGCTGCTGACGGCTGCAGCGGTGGCGGCGAGTCTCTTGGCAACGGCGATCGGCCGCAAGCTCCCCTCGCTCGCAGCCCGATGGACAACCGGCGGTGTAGGTCTGCTGGCGTTGGCTTCCGCTCTCAAGATCTTGATTCGCTGCTGAAGCTCGTTACCTTATAACCCGCGCGGAATAGTAACGCATTTGGCACGAGCCGAATAGTGAAGCGCGCGCTTGAGCGAGAGCGACTGAGAAAAAAAGACTGTGGATGATGGGTGATCGTTTCAATTTTCGCGCTCACGCCTGTCTATATGTCTATGTGTGTGTGTGTGTGGAAAAGGAGTGGGATTTTATTTGGAAGTTTTTCAACAATATGTTTATAGAAAAGGTCGAATAAATATTTACGTTTGATAGAACGTCTTTCGAGAGTGAAATAGGTCATAAATATATTTGCATTTGCTTGGAGGAAAAGAGGCACTCGCGCTGAACAGAATAAATGTTTGTTTTGAAGTAACGCTTATTTTCTCTGCCATACTCCATAATACATATAGCGATGAATGGGGGGTATATACAGGGGGATAATGTATGAGGATATTCCAAGAAAGAAACTAAATGAGAATTAAAAGCACGTTTAATCGTAATCCTAAACTTTATTCTATATATATAATACGTTAGAGTATCTAAAATTCAATCACGAAATAACGTACTATAATTTTTCATCATTCACAGGAACGATACAGGAAATAATGAGAAAAATATATATCCGCAACAAGTATAAGCAAAAAATTTTATAAAAAGATCCGTCTTTGATACGATCCTCCTTCGTACCTTTTTCGCATCGCCAAGGGGGCACGTCAAAAATCTCGGAAACTACTCTACCGCCTTGTCACGAAAACGTGACGCCCCTTTGACCAATTTCGTCGTGTTCGTGGCACTATAGCCTTGACAGATTAGACATTGGAGGGGAGGACGAAATGCTCTCTCTCTCTTTCTCTTCGTCCCTAACATCAAATTTATGCCCGTTGTAAAGGGCCGGTACTGAAATTGGCTGTGCGTATAATATAACAACGCGTCTTAGCTCCGCGTGTGTGCGAAACTCCGCAGGGGGTGTGTGTATGTGTATATGCGGGAAAGGAGGGGATGATGTAGTGGCAGCATGTATCAAGCTGATGATCAAAAGATTTAGTACCGTGGAAATAGGGTCTGATGATAGAGAAAGAGATGTTTTTTCTCGCTCGCGAAAGATTGAATGTTTCTAATATCTTTTTATTAAAATATAAAGGTTGCCTGAAGCGTGATGAAACTGGTTGTGTTTGATATTTCGAAAATAGACGCGAAAATTCATTAAAACGTGTATTTAGATATTAATTTAAATTGATGAGACAATTTATCTTTCAAATATACCATTTGTTAAAGCTGCAATATTGATGTATTAAAATTGAGCATAAAACAAGTATAATTCAATCATTCTTTCGTTAAAAATAACTAACAAGTAATATCGTAGAGAAAAATTACTGGGCATGTACTGCCTCTGAGAACCCATCAGTCGCAAATCCCCGATAATAAGCCGCGAGCCCCCAGAATGACATACAATCACTTTTGAAGTATGCCCATGTGTATACCACGGGATAGATCCCACGTCATATATGTACCACTCTATGCGTTCGTGCTCGCTACACGCGCAATTTTCTCTAATCATACACGCATGTACCTATATAGCCTTTTTTCTCGGACCGCTCCCGCTCTGTCGCGTCGCAGTGCAGCTATATTTACCTTTTTCCTCGGCGGACCCGCCGTGACTTTTTGTAGGACTGCACTTTCCAAACCCCGAACACCGGCTCTTCGAGTCGTCTAAGTCCTCAGCGCTGCTGTTGTCGTCGTCGGCGTGATGCTCGCTTCGTCGGTTCGACGGGGTCGCCGCTCGCGGAGGATTCTCCACGTCCAAATTGATGCTCTCCGAACTTCCCGCGGTTCTGTACTGTTCGAGGGCCTGCTGTTCCAGTTCCTGGAGTAGACACGCGAAGAGCAACGGTTAGGGTGAGGAGTATTTCGAGTTTCGATTTTTCGAAGTTGGAAAGTGTTGAGGTTGGGTCGAGTATATAATATATAGATTTTTTTAAATTAATTATTTTTAACGAGTTTTTGGTAACTGGAAGTTTTGGGATGATTGTTTATTGATTTTTAGTTGGTGCATAACGAACGTGTTGTTATTGTATTTGTTATAGTAAAATATTAATATTTGAAATATTGCAAAAATTAATTGTTATTGGAATAATCAAATATTTCGTGTTATATAATATATCAAAAATTTATTTCCATAATAACAGTGATAAATTTAATATGCGTGGATTATATTTTACCGCGGTATTAATAAATAATTAAAAATTATATTCGAAATTGAAAAATAATGTAATTCATATTCTAAAATGCAGTATGCGGTTTTTGTGCGTGTCGAAAATCTATATAAAATTTAAAAACGAAAAAATGTGGTTACATCGATCAACTGCTATATATACCTATTATACATTTACTTTCGCGAAATTATTTATCGATGAATTTTTAACTATCTCTATCTAGGTACTCAACTCTTACATTTTCCATGAAACTAAAATTTTCAAAATAAATAGCTTCCTTAGCGTTAAAGGGTTGACTGACCTATAATATCATTATACTATGCCAGAGTTTGATTGCCTTAAATTACCTGTTACATATTCCTCTTATGTAATATGGCTTGCTTTACCACAGCATTTTCACAGAAAATTGGGCAAGCATTTCGGAAATTCTGCCTTAAGCAAGACAATTTTTTTGTAGATAAATTAAGGTTCTTTTTAAAAATAATATTAAGTTGCAAGACATTCCTTGCTCTTTAACTTTTAACATTTTTTTTTAAATTTATTAAATACATTAAAAATGAAAATTTAAATATAGATAAAAGAGAAATTTAATAAATGAAACAAATTCTTAGGGTAATTTCTTCGGATGTGAAAGATATATATTACTCATGACAAATTTTCCCACTCTCAAGGCTACAGAATCGTGATGTAGTCTTGAAATTATCTCACCATTTTTTCACGAAAAAATTTCTCGGCATGACTCGTAACTTCTTGACATTAAAAGATAATGGGTTTCGATGTTGTCGAGTATAACTGTGAATTTTACACGAGTCCTTGCAACCTGATAAATACTAAATAATTTTTATATTAAAGCTACATAAAACTACTATTCTTTTAACTACAGGAGAGCTTAACTAGAAAAACTTCATCTAAAAAATACACATGAAAAATAGTAACGACAATATAACAATAAAATTCAACAAAAACGAATCGATTTGTTATATCAGGGTATAACACATTGCTCTCTCTTTCTCATACTATATCTATCTCTGTCGCTCTCGAGTGAAGTTGTCGCGGACGCGAGCAGGTGCTTCGCGGTACGAGGGCATTTCGGAATATTGCTTCCATTGAAATTACTACTTTATGTTCGCCTGCTTTTAGAACATTATGATAGTGTTTTACGGACGGCACTTAAAGTTATATATAGAAAGACGCGGACGTTCGTTCGAATGTTGAAAAGTTTTTAGGCAAGGTTGTTCGGTTGTTTAATGCTCGGTATACTTGCTTAAAAAAAGAGTTATGTTTATGACACTAATCGCTTTCGATATTAAATTAACACTAGCCAGGTTTTACGTGTATATTTTCTATACAAAGTATAATATTGCGCGTTGCGCGTTGCTACGCGTTGTTATTATCGATAATAGATGGAAAGTAATAGCCCTCGATGACTTTTACATTTTACCGCGTGGTCATTAGTAATTTCATAGTTAATGGTTGGAAAAAGTTTTCCATTAGATTTTAATGGATAGTTAGAAACGCGAAGATATTGCTATAGAATAAGTCAACTTCAAGGTCGGCTGTTGCTTTCGAACAAAGGAAAAGTTCAGTTATTACAACCGTCTCCCAGCAATTCTGCCGTTTACATTTTTAAGCTTAGAGCATATAGTCATAATTCTACGCGTCTGTTCCAAGAAAGAAAGCCTTTCTCCCCGTGAAGAATTTCAAACGAACAACGAAACTACTTCTAGTCCTGGTTTTCATTCCAGTCTAATACCTATATACGCCAATGGATTGAAAAGACGCCGGCAATACTCTTCAAAGAGTCATTGTTAGCGCGACTTGTATGGAGCCTTTCAAAAGCTATCGTTATATTTACTAATTGTCTACTCTGCGCTATTTATTCGACCGACTCCCATAGCATTGTCGCCTCCCGCCACACCATTGCTTCATTTTTTGTTTCTTCACCCATTGTAATGAACCTTCCGGTCTCCGCACTCAGCGAAACAAATAAAAGTGAAGAGAAGAAGAATCCCTACATACATAAACCATCTGATTCTCTTATCCTTTAGGGGGTCCCCCCTCCCACGGCAAACGAAACCCCACGCACTTGATATCTCTGGGCGAGGCACTCCTCGGAGGTGCGGTACTGCTCCATCGCTTGCCTCTCGAGCTCGTCGTAGCGCCTCTCGAAACTCCCGGCGTCGTCGCTCGCACTGTTGTTATTGTTCTCGAGCACGTCCCTGTACAGTCTTTTTCGCGACGAAGGTAGCTGCTGCTGCTGCTGCTGCTCGTCCTCGGTAGTAGTCGAGACATGCTCCTGGCTGCTTCGGCTCGCCGACGAGCTAGGCACGCGCGGCAGCGTGACGTACTCCCGTTCGCGTCTCTGGAAATTATTCGGTTTGATGGGTTTGGGTTGGTCGATGATTCGTGAAAAGGGTCTTTTTAGAGGCAGAGAAAGGTTACTTTTTGTTGTTGTGGGTGGGAATCGCTCGATATTCACGTTTGGTTTGATATTAGGTAGCTGATGAGTTAACTTTTATTGGCAAATATGAAGTAGTTTTACAAAGTAATTACGGGGAAAACTACAATGTTGTTAGGTAGAAATTATTCAAATTAGAAATTTGTTGGAAACTGTTTTCGATACATGAAAATTTTCATTTATGGTGGCGTTTCTATAATGGTATTGGAAATTTATAGAAAGTAATTAAACTTTTAATTGAGTGCCCATCCGTTCTAATCTAGTTATATTAGTTTTATCGAATTTTTTTTATTCGTATTTGCCGAGCGGAACTAATTTAAACATAAAATGAGAAAGGAAGTGATAATGTCCTTTATATTAAATTAAAAAGTAAAATTAAGGTAGATGTTCGATTAAATTTGTTAAATTAATTTTAGCATTGTTTAATTTTAATAAACTGGCAAGTTTTTATGCTTTTTTAATATTCTAAATTGAACCCATTTTCCCGTGTCTATATGTATAATTGTATATGTATACTATATAATGCAGTATTAAAAAAAAAAATAATAAACTATTATTAATCCTCTTTTCGATTACTATAGAAGTGGATGCTGTAATAAGGATTACTTCGCTTCATTTATTATAAATTTTAAAATATTATACCAATAAAAAGATTAATATGGTTTTGTCATGGTAGTAACAAAGAAATAAGATACATATTTAAAATGTATTATAGCGAAAATAATTCACACTTCGCATCATGCATTTTAATGTTGTGCATTCATAAAAATTATAAAAAATAATATTGCATAATTAAAAAGTTTTATACTTTTCATATTAAAGTTGAATTGGATTTAAAGAAAGAAAAAGTAATATATTAGAAGCTTTTATTATGATTTGACTGCATAGTTACGGTCCAAGGTTTTACGACGATTTGATCACACATGAGTCATGGTTATTCGACTCATACTATGATTCATTTCAAATACGTCATTTATAAATAAAAACTTCTTGAATTTAAGTTAGAAAATGTAGTTTTAAACAGTGAACAAAGTTAACTATACTACATCGCTACTGTAGCACATATTGAAGTCATAAAATATTGTACATACACTGTCCATATCGATCAATTGGATAATTGATTTCACATGTTACTGTGAAATATGATTGTGCAATACATTAATAAAGTTGAATTGCTTTTACCAGTTAAAGCAGACCGCAGATGAAAAAATAAAATAAAAGTCGAAATCACAGTTTATAAAAGATAAGCGTATAGTTTCGATTGTTGTTGTTATCATTCATGCATTATTTATGATCTGCAATTTAATGGCATTGGAAGGTTTCCCATGCAAGTGGAAAGATTCCTATTGAGAGATAGACTATAGCATTAATGTTATATAATAATACACTATGCATTGTTGGTGATATATTTGAAGGCTTTATATTCAAGAAGATATAGAGATTTATGAGAAATAGATAGTGTAGATTTATCGAAGTAATTGAATGCTTTTACGACCAAATGAAAATAATTGCCGTCTCTCATCATTTCTAAAGGTACTTATTGAATTAAGTCGAGTGGTGTCTTATATAGACAATCCAAATTACATATTTCAGCATTAAAATTATTTTTAATCACCATTTACGCTACATCTGAAACAGTTTATTTGGACAATATTTTCCAGTAGATCAAAGTTTAACCTCTAGAGCATTGATAAAATATGCATGCGTGGTCCTATAAATATATTTTTCGTATAAAAATATAATGAATTTTGAATGATGTAGTACGAGTATTTGCATTCTTATGATCAAATCATTATAATATCATTTTCACGATAACATCATTTCATTCCCTTCCCTTGTCTTCCCCTGCGACTTAATCTAAAATCGCCGATTGGTTTATTTCGAGGGGGACTGCTATCATACAGTGGAATCAACCAATGAGCTCTCGTGCTATCGAGCAGGCACGGGAGGCAAGACATGGCAGGAAACGGTGTTATCTGAACACAGCCTAAGGTGATAAGATACTCACCCCTAAAGCAAACATAGCTCGAGGGAGTCAATATGAAATTTCTGGAATATTTCAGAAAAAGATTTATCTTGTAATCCGCAATATTTTTGTGTTCCTGTCGTGTCGTGGGTCTTATCAAAACGATAACTATAGTAGTTTTAGCGAAATAACTCAAGGCTAAATAACATGTCTCAGGAATAAAGGCAAAAATAATGACTCATGAATATTACAAGTCTGCATTTTTTAAATAACCTTAACCAGTTCTCGGTATCTGATGAAAAAATTCCTGCCTTGCTATGCTCTTAACCCTACGGCAAACCCGTTATAGGTCCAAATCGTTTCAATCCAAAGCATAAATTACCGGTTGTATTCCTTTATCCAACCATCGGGTCGAGCTCCCATCGCTCTTCGCGCCGGTAGCCTTGGTGTCTCCGAAGAACTTCTTCGATCCCTTGGTTTGGCACCTCCTAACCTTCATCGCGCTTTTCGTCAACAGTATCAAATTGTTATAATCCACTCCCTGACTCTTCCGCCTCTGCTGCTGATGATCCTGGGTCACTTTGCTCTGCCTCTGGTACGTCGGTGCATTTGTAGTGGAGCTTTTGTGATGGTGACTCGAGGCCTGAACCGGCTTTCCAACGTTGGATTCCTGAATCCGAATGGGTCGATGCACAACAGTGGGGCACATGGGCGCGGATGGTTGAGGCGGCGGCTGTTGCTGCTGCTGCTGTTGTTGTATGGTTATGGGCTGCGGGGGTGGCTGGAGGGTTGGGCAGCTGGGTGGTGGCATTTGATGATGGATCGGAATTGGGGTGGGTAGCATTCGCTGCGTGGCCCACGTTGGGGTTGGCCAGACCACCGCACTCACGATTGGCGTGGGGACCATTGGCACGAGGGTATTCTGTGATACAATAAAATGTTAACAAAATGTTTAAGAATCGTAAAAGTTATACAAAATAACCATATGTAGAAATATTTGTGGATTAAATACTAGTTTACTAGGAAATACTTGACAAGAAATAAATATATCGTTTTTGATGTCTAAACATTTTGTTTTGAAAAATATTTAAATAGATGTATCTCTCTATTGAAAATGTTACTACAATTTCTAGACAACACATTTTATTTTCATTATTTAACTTATTGGTTAAAGCATTGTTTGCAATTTAAAATTTTAAAAATCAATAATTATATTAAAAACTTTTAAATATATGGAAGTTGGCTAGTACCTTCTTTAATATTGAATCCGAAAACTTCTATTAGTTTAAGAACTTGAAAATTTTAACACACTTTGAAACTAAAACTTTTGCAAGTGCTTTAAATTCTGATAAAAATTTTAATACCTTCGGTAAAAGACGTAGCTAAAACTTAACTGCATAATTCATTCATATTATAAACCACTGAAATAATCTTAATAAAATCCTGCTCGTAGTATATATATACCAACTTTCTAAATTAGAAACATATAAGTTACTTTTTGGTTATGTATTTCATTTGTTTGCTAAAATAAACTTTTTTGCAGGTGGTCACGTGATTCAATTATGTGACAATTGTAAACGTATACAAGTATTTAAGTAAAGTATCTATTATTCTATTATATTATTTCGTTTAAGCTTGTTAATTTGACGAATCTCTTCATCGATGATGGTATAATTAACAAATTCATAACAAATCATGAAATGTAATGTTTATTTTTGTAGATTTCCCATCATTTATATCTTTTCGAGGAATAGTATCGGAATAAATACCGTCGAGTAATAAAGCAGCATTATGCGGATATCGTTTTTTTTTCAGCGGAAAACATGTTTTTCACAGGCGTGTCGTTTCATCGATTTGTAGTGTGTAAATAAGAGCAAACATCGTGAAAACAAGTTTACTGTATTTATCTATTTTGGAATTAAATCTTATCCAATTTATACCTATTCTTTTTAGCGTAGTTTATAGTATTAGTTGTTTATAGTCAAAACTAAGAATATTCTTTCTAAATTAAGAAGAACCAAATTAAGAACTTTCGGAATTATTAAATAAAAATAAAAAAATGTCCAAGTCTCATTATTTCGATGTTTAAATATAAATTCTGAAATGAATATATATGAAATTTTTTGATAAAACTTTTTAATGTAATTTATATGTTTACTTCAGTTAAAATGTAAGGGTCAAAATTTTTAATTTATTGAAACTTTATGAACTTGCTTGAAATTAACATGAAAGTATCAAAAGAAGTTGTAGCCATGAACAGAATTGAACATTTTGTATTCTTTTTTTCTAAAATTCAAATATGATTTTTTATACCAATAGACTTGAAAATATTTTATCTATTTATGCGAAAGGATTAGTAAATATTAAGTAAAAAATATATATATTTATAAGATGTAAAAGGCAAAATTGAAACTATCTATTACGTCCATTTCTCGAAACTCTAAAAAAAAGTTTTCCTTAAAATTTTAATTTTCAATCAATCTATTAATAAATAAAATTCAAGTTTCACCCTCACCTGATAAATCGCAACCGTAGCTTTTCTAGAACCCACCGAGCTGCTGCCGTGACCCTTGTACGGGAAGAGCTCGTCCTGGTAAGGATTCTCGAGGGCATAGAAAGGCAGGGGCTGCTTCTGCTGCTGATCCTCAGGGGGCCATGTGCCCGGGCCTTTAGGGAAGAATTCCGGCACGTCGACACAGAGCGGCGCCAGCGGTCGATGCTGATGCTGCTGTTGCTGCTGTACCAAGTTGACCGTTTGCACGTAAGAATACTGACATCGACTCCTACGTGCGTAGGGTAAAAGAAAGGGAGAGAGTTAGGGCGTGGAATTTGGGGGTTGCTAGAGTATATTATTACTTTGGGGAGAATGAGATTCGGGGGTGGGAATAGATTGCCCTGGGTGGAATGGTTATAATACCATTGGGGGGATAAGTAATTAATAGTGATAAAGGCTTCTTTATTCAATTTTGCTTTGGTTGAAGGTCTTGGTGGCTTTAACAGCTGGAATTCGAATTACAGAGGCTATCGTAGATGTCTGAAAGATTTCATTACGATAAGGAAAATCGATAGTTCAGAATGTGCTTCAAAGTGTTGGTGATTTCGAAATCCATTAAAAAAATAAAACAGTATCTTAAATTTTTTTCAAATTTGGGTGAGTAAAGCCGACTGGATAGCACTGTTATTGTATAATTATAACAAGTATTTTTACGTATCAGAAAGAATACACGATTAGAAATGAAAACCAATTTTTTGTTGTGCAACATTTTGTGTACATACATTTATGTTAAAACGGACTCCACTTCAAATTCCACTTCAATGTTGACATAAGTACACGGATTTTACGAAACGAGTTATAAGTTAAAACATTTTTTAAACAAATTAAAAAAATGTTTCCATCTTATTTAAAGTTGACTATTAATCAATCATACAGTTAATTTCAGAATAATGTCGATTATAATCGCGTTTATGTAACTAAATATTGTCTGAATATGTTACTCAATCATGTCTATTGAACATGTCATTATTGTTAAATTAAGCGATAAACTATTTGATGTAATTTACGAAGTTAATCATTCAATTAATTAGGCATGTATACATTAAACCAATTCAGTACGTTACAAAAATAACTACATTTACTTTTATCTATAAAATTGTTTTTTCCAGAATACTTTCATAACTATACATTTTTTAAATATTGCTAGCAAGATTCTCGCAAATTTTATTTCTTCTTGCCCGACATGTTTAAATTTAAAATTAAACTTATAACTATTTGTTTGAATCTATTAACAAGAATAAACTTCTTATAACTTTAACATTTAAGAATATTAAATTTTGAGGTTAAAAACTTTAAGTAATTGGAACATTTTTTATTATCATTTTTTTAACTAAGAATGTCTGAACGTCTTCTGAATATTTTCTAATTTACTAAATATAAAGTTTTAATATTTAAAATTCTCGCCTATTTCTAACTAATAATGCATCTCCTAAGTAATGAAAGATTATTCAATCAAATATTATATATATTAAAAATTATCCAATAATAATCGCTTTATTTCTGCTTCACTTTCCGGTCATCAATTTTTTTAAAAGTGAAAAAATGTCAGGTCATCGCTTCTGTAAGAGATGATATCAATATAATTGGAAGAAAAAGAGTGGAATAGGGGGAAAGTTAACATTTTACAGAAGAGAAGATAAAAGGAAGCAATGATGGAAAAGGGAAGAAAGGATCTTCACTGCGATCTCAGCTTATACGATTGGAAACAATGGTATCAGCTCTCTCGAAAGTCTCAGTATTTCAACCACCTACTGTATCAACCCATCGTATAAAATCGAGAACCAAGGTTTTCAGTAACCCACATTGAAAACAACAACCTCTTTGTTCTCTCCAGAAACTCATTTCAAGTCTTGCCTCACCATCTGCACATCTCACAAGCCATATGTGCACACTGTCCCATATGCATCTTTCCACTTAGCGCGTATACACCGATTCTGCTGAACACCTGCGTGTCCCAGAAACCGCGTTACAATAAAGGAAGAACTCGATGACAAAATGTTGCTCTTTAAGAAGCTAGAATGAAAAGCAAGGAAACTCGTATATATACGGCATTCGCAGACGTTCGTGCTGGAAGCTGCAGTGGTGCGTCTGCTGGGCCTCGCTGCTCGGAGTGCCCACCCGTCTTTGGGCCTGAGGTCGCACCAGCCCAAATTCCCGCTGGAGAAGCTGATTGCAAGACGCCAGCTGGTGCTGCTGTGTCTGCTGCTTCTGCTGAGGTTGGGGTTTGCGTTGGGGTGGCGGCATCGGGGTGGGGGTGCGCCACAGGTTGCGTATGTTGTCGCTAAAGATGCGACCCTCGAGCTGCGCCTCCGAGGCGTTCGTCACGCTGAAACGCGGAGGCGTCGGTTGCTCAGGCTCCTTCGGCAATGTTCTCTCTGGGTAAGAAAGGGAGAGAGTGAGTAAGGTAGAAGGTTGTAAGCTCGGCAATGAGGTGGTTGTGGTTGATTGCAGGTGATTGCGTGGTTTGTGGTATTCCAAGGATAGTGAATAAGAAAAGAAAAAAGTAAAAGGGAGAGGTCTTTTTTAACCAATCAGTAATTCTGTTTTTTGTTTAAAAATAAAAAATAAAAAATAAAACTGACGCAATTAACTGTATGTTTCATGAAATTCATACGTTCCCGCTTTAATGATTAAATTGCTTTGTGTTGTAAATTAATTGAATTACTCATTTCATACATTTTAATTAAAATCATGTATACTCAATTGTATTATTAGCCATATATTTTTTTACCTCTACGTATAAATTAAAAATATTAATTTAAAAAAAAATTGTTTTCGTCAAAATGCATTACGTGATTAAATTAAGAGGATTCAATTTATTTCAAGTTATTAGTAGAAATCAAATAAAAAGTTAAATCCTGTAAAATTCATGGTATGAAAGTGTGTACATTTTTCGCTTGAACATTTATGAATACTATTTTGAAGTTACTTTTGAAATACAACGAAATAAGCTTCTTGGCTTGCAAAAAGACTTAAAAGTAAAGCAATTTCAAAAGGAAAATATCTTGGTGTTTACTTGTTTCCTCCTGAATCAGCATAGCGTGATTATTCATTCTCTGGGAATCTCTAGACGTATCGTCATATTTCATTAATCTGAAAAAACAACATTTGAATTTATCATATAGTTAATTAACGTTTCATAGAATAAATAATTAGTAAAGTTGAGTTACTAGCTAAGTTTAATTTGGCTGTTTATAACGAAGGCAACCCTAGTAAAGCTCATTAAAATTTATGACGGCACGTTTTATTATGGAAGTCTCACACTATTACTAGTTCTTCTAACAGGAAAGTATGATTCTTTCGCAGTATCTTTTATGATGATTACAGTATATTTTGAGCTTTTTATGCTTACAAGGAAATGTAACTCAATATTTATTCATCTCTACCGGAATCTTTTAGCGTTATATGTGCAGGCGCACTTTGCAGCTTATGTAATGTTCGCTGCAAGCGAACCATTGATCATTTTAGTCAACCATATATTACATTTAATATTTGAACATGGAAATGCACTCTACGCTCGTTTTAACAATAAATACCCTCGTTTTAAAACGAAATGAAAATCATAGGTCGTAGTCTCTTTATGATTTTCTTTGTATTCAGTAATTAATAAGAAATACTTTTTCTTTTGAACAATAGCTTAAAGCATTAATATTATAATATATTCAGACACAAAATGATTAAAAATTCTTATGAAATTATTACTTGTTAATGAGCGTGACCAAAGCTTTAAATATGAATAGTCCAAGAAGAAACATACTTAAATTTATTCTGCTTTTCAACCATGCGGTATTCACTTGTAAAAAGAACTCGTACTCTATTTATAGAATAGCAGATAATCTACTCGTGGTTTGTATTGATTTTTCATGAGATTTGAATGAGTATTTTGTGTCGATGAATATATGTTGAATAATTTAAATAATATATTCATACCAAATAATAATATGATACTGTGAAATGTTATTTTACATATTCAAATTCATTGGGTTGTATTACCTTTTAAATATATGTTGGTAAAAATTAACATATTTCGAAAATATTTCAAAATTTATTGAGTTTTTATCAGTATAAGCTACCCTAATCATTAGTCAACGAAATAAAAATAATTTATATCCGCGATCCAGACTACATATTATGATAATAAAATATTATAATCCAAACATTTTTACCGTCTATTTTGTTTCTTTTTCTAAAAGTAATAATCAAATGTGATATTTTTAGCTTTAATTGTTCTTTTTGTATACAAGTATCTAATATCATACTTTAAGTTTTAATATATAAAGAGACGAAGAAAAACAAAATAATTAGTAGTTTTAAATTTAAAAAAAAAATGAATATTTACTCAGGTATTCATAAACATGTGACCCACTTCGCGAACAGATTAATTAAAATTCTCTCGTGATATTTCATTAACATCCTACCATATATAATTACTTTTACTTAACGAATGTATAACTGTTGATTTTCGATTACCATCTACGTAAAGCCGAAAAAAGCCTTTTCTGCTTCAAGAAGTTACGAAAGAACAAATCTTGAAAGCTTTCGGAATTCTCTCAAGTGCACCATTCTACCAGCTGCCGTTCTCTTAGCACAAAAAAAAACACTTGAAACCATAAAAAGGAACAAAAAAAAAGACAGAAAAAAGAGCTTCAATGCTACGCAACATAATGACGACCACCCGCGGCAGTCCCAACTAACGGTTCATGTCCGGGCCTGCGGCGCTTCACCGCCGTTATCCGGGCGAGGTGCTCCTCAACCTCGTCGAGCATCCACGGTTGTTCTCTCGCCGTGATCTCGTCCTTCTCCCGCGACTTGGCCGCCACTTCACCGTTTGACAGTGTCTTCTCTTTGTCCTTGCCGCCACCAGCTCCTCCACCATCCTGGGCGGAGATTTCCAGCAGTAACAGCAGCTCGTCGTCGTCGTCCTCGTACTCGAAGTCGCCGTAGCAGGCGAGCCGGGACTCGGGTATGACGTCGCGCACCCGCCTCTTCTTCTTCTTCTTCTTCGTCTTCGTCGTTGTCGTCTTCGGCCGGACGCCTGTCGAGAGCTCAGCGTAATTAGCGGCTATCTTGCGGCTCTGGGAAAGGTCGGTTCATTTATTTGGTAGACGTGAGATGGGAGGTGGCCAGGGATTAGAGTGAAACGGGAGGGTATATGTGAGGGCATCACGTGGTGAAATTTATTGTGCCCTGGGATTAGGTTATGTATTATGGATCCCTTTTTATGAATTTAATAGTAATGAATGAGTTGCGAGTATTAATTCAAACTAGAGAGCATAGGGTTAGAACAAATATTTTATATATATATTTTTTTTCATCGGGTTTGTCATTATTTTTCTGATGATTATGAAGTGTTTTTTTTTATAAACAAATCATTTATAATTATTAGCAAGGAAGGCTGGAATGAAGAAAAGTTCAAGGATTTGTAATCAAGTCTAAACATTACTGGTCACGTGAATACAAGCGTAAATGATTGATTATTAAGAATCAATATCTGATAAGTGAATAAAGTATATATTATATAGATAGTCATTATTTATTTAACCATAACTTAGGTTTAACTTAGAAATATCTATATCTCTATAACGATGACCTCCAATGGTAGAATATACGATCATTGGTACCCTCTATATATTACACTCATGGCTATTATTTCTCAATGATTAATATATTTGTTAACTCAAGACTAATGCTTTATTGGTTATTGGTAAATTTTGCAAAATTGTTAATATAAATATTTAAGTTTATATAAAGACTCTAATGATAAAAATTGTATGTATCAAAAACATACTCTTATATTTTTGAGTGTTTTATTCAATCTGTCACTAACAATTTAGCAGTATGGCTATTTATTTCATTTTTTGATTCATTTATCAATATTGATTATGATAATATTCGTCACAATTTATGTATATTACTTCAATTTACAAATTATTATTATATTCTTGCAAAATAACAGCCCTTTTGATTGGTTAAATTGTAATAGTTTCATATAGTTCATATTTTATTTATTACAGATCATTTGCTGAAAATACTAATGATGTGATATTTTGAATTTAAAACTATTTGACATTACTTTACCGAATTATAAAACAATGGGAAATGCTATTAGTATCATATACACCACTGCTAATTCGTCCTTCAGAAGTAGCAAAAATTCCAAGCTCGCGTTTCAACCGTTCTGTTGCAATATGATCAGACTGATTGAACAGCGTGCGTCATTGCATAAAAATGCAAACACCATTATTCACGAATTCTATAGATGAAAATGTGTACATTGACAAATGCTGTTAGCATTGAAAAATTTTCTTAAGCTTTTGCAAGATATTAAAAAATACAATTAAATGAATGATTCTTACGAAAATATTATTTGGCGTTTCTCAAAAAATGCAAGATAATAGTATACAATTTTCCATTCATTTTTGTAATCGTGAGTAATTGACGTAGCAAGTGATCTCTGTTCTACTTTACCAAATTGAACAAATTGATGTCATTGCCATTGTATGAAATAAATGTAAAATGGAATGTATTTTTATAGAATATATGAATTTTATTTAGAAAACTAAATATGTGAGCTATGAAGATTCTTCTGAAGCTGAAGGTGAGTTATTCAAATTACAATTCAAGAGTGTTAGCAGTACACTAATATAATTTGAGGCTATTAGTACTACTGTGCCATAAAAATACATCTCAATAGATACCCTTATAATTAGGCTTGTTCACAAATGTAATCTAATTAATACTCGAAAACAGAATTGTTGAAAGAAATATTTGATTTTCCTATTGAAATTTTTGTTTTTCAAGCGTGATATAAACTAAATACATTTCTTTCCGTTACCCAGTATGAACCGAATTGCATTAACGCTAAAATCTTCTAAAAGTCAATATAAGTTATCAATCTATTTTTAATAGTTGATCTCAGAAAACAGACATTTACAACCTAATAACATCGTTTAATCAAATTTAACGACCTAATACGATGACAACGGATTTCACCCCTCTTGCGTAGGTATCATAACTACAAAGTATATTGGATGGAGTATTAGGTTGAACTCAGGGGTTTCTAGATTCAATTTCTTCTAATAAAGCGCACACAATGCCCTATCATTGCCTTTTCCCCAGCCAAGGTTGATTCAAATATACAGTAGTCGAAGTTACAGTTGTAAAGGTCAACTGGGCTTTATAGCTCAAGGAGTGTATATACGGCTGATATTGAGAAATACAAGCAAGCTAACAAGACACTTATGCAATCAGGGAGGCACATCGAAACTCATGAAAGGGCTTCTGCCGTCGTATCAAATAACTCTTTTTATGAGTTCCAGCTGTGTCCCTTTCACTTAAATTTGATGTCTGGCTGCCTGTATGCTCTGATTACGTGGCAAGTACTTCAACCTCAATAGCGTTACTTGTCTCTAAACTTTTTTATTCTGCATTTAAAGAAACGGGATAAATTATACTATTTGTTTCTATGAAAACGCCATAAATGGAAACTTACATAGAGATATAATAAATACTATTCTTGTTAATTTAATAACTTACATCAATTCGGATAAAATTCTGAGATATTTTCAGATATAAAAATACAAAAATAAATACAAAAAAACTTGAACATTTAATATTTCAAGTTTTCTTTTAAGAGAAAACTTAGTTGCAGACATAAATCCAGAAAAATTCTCTACGAACATTAAAAAAACTTCAACTAACAAGGAGAGTGCACACTCTCCGGGAAACGGATTTAAGCGGGACTTTAAAAATCGATTTCTGGTATTTTAAAATAAAGCCAAGTATTTATAATTCCATCTTATAGGTCCTTTTTCTTTAAATTTGGCCAATCTCATCTTCAAATAGCCCATATAATCTCAAATAGGCTTTATTTTGTTAAAAAATTATTTGTTACGAAAACCAGGAAAAAAGATTAATGAAAAGAATATTATTTCTTTAGGAAATTGAAAGCAATTATAAAGATAACGTATATGAGAACGATTAAAAACTTCTTTTTTAACAATTTTATAGGTGCGATTTGTAATCATTTTCTTACGGTATCTTTATTATTGTTTATATCTTTACAATTGCGCGAGGAATTGACATTTTTTAACGAACATAGCTTAAACCCTTTTTTTCTTTTCGTAACATATACTTTCAAAGCGAAAGTCAGATAGAAGACATAATTTTTTAACATATTTAAGCATATTTGAGATTAGATGGCCCATATCTCAAGAAAAAGAGGCTTTGAGAGGGAATTACGAACGCTGTCCTTTTTTTTAATACACCAGAACTTGACTCTCAAAGCCCCGTTTAAATCCGTTTCCTGGTAGGGGCAAACTCCCCTTGTAAGTAATGACAAAGACTTCTACTGTGCTATGGTAAAGCCGTATCCTAGGCTTTCATGTACTTTTTTCAGAATTAAAAAATATTAATTCCGTTTAAAGTTATAATAGTTTAAAGTTACCGGGTAGAATTTAACTTAAAAAAATTATAACTTGGTAAGGAGTTAATATTTAAACATTCTAAATAAGAAAATGAAAGCTCGTCGTCTCTTATTTAACATACTTTATGTAAAACTTTACCGCAGAATATATTTAAAACAGAAACCTGTTTCAACATTTTAAAACGTACTATTTTAGTCAAGGAGCGCGAGAGCGCTCCGAAGGCAAGTATATGCTTATACATTTATACATATTGTTATACGTAAATACAGATTCTGAAAATCGAGCCAAATTCGCCACTCAAAATTTTGACCATTTATAAGCCGGAAATAATTTCTAGACATGTCAACGTTCCAGATGGTAATTTTTTCTGCGAATTCAAATAATGAATTATTTTTTTTGTAAGATAAGAGGTAGATTTACTTATTCACAAAAATAAGAAAAAATTAAAAACCACAATATCTATATTATAGCTACCCTCCATTATTTTGGAAAACAATTTTGAATAGTCGATGGGGATTATCTCAAGGGTTGACCCTCCCCATCGACTATTCAAAATTGTTTTCTAAAAACCACAATTTTTTCGAGTAACTAATTACTAGGAATTTAATTAATTTATTTTAAATTTTTCTACATCCACCTTTTTCTAAATTTTCTTGGTGATATTTGTATTTTTTGTGTTAATAGTATTCTTCCAAAATTCATTATATCGTAGATATTCTATAACAACCACGCCTCCACTTCACCCTCTCACACGCCCGACACACAAACACGATAAACACAAACGCATGCATTCAACTAAAATATGCAGCGCAACCTATTATACTTCTAACGTGTATCTACCTATGTTTAAAAGATTTATGAATGAGATATTGTTATTATAATTATCTTACTTGAAAGAAGCATAACTGAATTTCATTAACTTTGATAAGATTTGTTGAATACTAGAATACTAAATTAGCTCTGTGATGAAAGGATTCGTAGAAGTTTTAAAAACATCTTTTACGAGCAGCATAAAAATGAAGTTTTTGCAAAAACGAAGCTATTTTGCTTACTATTAATATTGCTGGACTGCATTGTTAGCAATCTTCCCAGAAAGTTTTATCAAAGGTGACTTTACTTTAGCGTATCTATCGCCACACTTAATATTTTCGTAAAAGTAGCTATTCGATTGTTCGAATATTTCAAACTTTGAATTAATTTAATTCTTCAGTGAATCAATTACGAAACGAGATACTGAATCTTAATATAAACTTCTGAACTTTTTTCCTCCTTAAAATAAAAAAATGAAAAAAAAAATCTTGAGAAAAACGTACTTTCTGGTAGCGATAATATCTAACATCTGGCCTTTGCAAGGTTTATTTTAAGGAGATACGTCACGCAATGTGTTTACTGTGTTTACTGCTGTAACTGTTTTTTATCAACTTCTGTTTTATATATTATATAAATGGAAAACTATTTGTTGAATTTAAGTAACAATTACTTTAAAATAATAATTGCTAAAATTTCACAATAAATAATAAATATGATTTAAATGTTTCAAAATACGGTCGAAATTGATTATATCATATATGTATTTAATTTATTATTAATACAAAGTAATATTCCGAGAAAATCAAACGGGTTTTGAAATATCAAAAAGCTCTATGCATGCATATATTAAATTACAGCAACATAGCAAATATTACATAATGAACAACATTAAAGTTATACAAGCACGTACCGATAAAACATAGTCTGCAACAATAATTATTCCATTCTTTCATTATATTAGTCGTTCGATAACATCAACTGCTAATAATATATAAGTAGATATAATCATAATAATAATATATAAATAACCGTATGCTGACTATGCATTAATTACGAAGTACGAAAATACAACCTGAATAAATTAAGATCTAACATTTTCTCTGAAAGTAAAAAAATAATCATCCATAATTTTTTTATCTGTTAACACTATTAATTATTAAATTAAAAATATTGTGAAAATTATTAAAGGCGTAAATCATTTAGCGTAGTGTTTTTTAAAGTTGCATACTAGAAATTTATTCTAATCATGATTTTATAAATGACATAAAACAATATATAAACAAGTCGAAATTAATATTTTTAGACGAAAACTTCTAAATTTTTATAAAAGAATAATTTGTTACTTTAAGGTGGTCTCCTGCCTAATGGCTCCTAAGACCAAAATTACCTGAAAAAGTAATTTCAAATATAATTACTATAAAACAAAGTATATGTATTACTAATATAACTTATTTCTAATACAAAATCCCAGGAGATAGGTCTCTAAACCCACTTTATGCAGAATTACGTCATTAAAAAAGCGAGTGTGCAAGTTTTCTCGGCAGCTAGTTGATGGATTTTGATGAGACAAGCTACAAATTACTTGTAAAACGTGTACCTATGGCATGAAGCTCTGGAATTAAAAAGTTTTGTGAGTAAATATTAGAAATAAGTTATAGTAGTAATACACATACTTTGTTTTATATAGTAATTATATTTTAATTTACTTTTTCAGGTAATTTTGGCTTCAGGAGCGGTTAGGTAGAAGACCACCTTAAGGAGATTTTTGTGGTTTTTGTTAACAACCGTTAGAGATGTAAAGTACACACATTGTTCCAAAGTAAGCATGACTCAGAAATTTACGTATCTTGTTATGTATTTCGTTTTCATACATGACTAGGAAAATTCTATCGAGTAGTAGCCAGTGTATGTACATAAAGACACGCGAGCTTATACTCACATAATATTGTATACAATTGTTTAATAAAACGTAAATAAATCGAAAGGATTTTGGTTTAGTACCTACATATACGCTATATAAGGAAATGTAATGTCGCTTCAAGAAATCAAATAAAAAAAAACACTATTTATTGTGTACGAAACCTTAACCGTAAAAAAATCATAGTTCGTTATGAAGGTAATAAAAATTTGATATGGTACGACTGAAATGTAATTACACATAATTAATGACTATTATTGTCTCTTATATTGAAAGGTTCATAAATTTACATGACTATAACCTTATCTTCATTTCGAATCGCACTCTGAAAAACCGTATACGTATGTCTTCGATTTAACACATATTTGCTTTAGTTATTATTAAAACATCCTTTGTTTGTAATTTACTGCTAATTTCCATTGATGTAATAAATTACAATGTTAAATTAGAACATAAAATACTTTTTTAATTAAATGAATTTAATTAAAAATGTAAACATGATACTTTATTTATTAAATAAAAAGATAAACATTACATAAAATGATGCAAAACAAAACATTCATTATAGAAATAATACTATTACGTAATATTGCGTAATTCAATACTTTTAATTAAAAACATGTAAAGTTTCTTTTTGTACGTCGAATACACGCGACCTCATTTAAATTGATTATTAACCAAATGAGTTCTAATTAGTGTTAAGTTATGAATAAATTATTTGATTGGTATTGATTTGCTATTTTGATTGATAAATTATTTCAATATTTCTGTTAATTATGAAGCTGCTATACTGTTAAAGAATAATTTTTAACGTCAAAAGTGCATAGTTATGTTAAATTGTTAGTAATTTTTAGTTCTGACAAATTACACTAAGCTGTAATTTAAAATTTAAAAAGTATATAATTAAACTTTCAAAGTACAGGACGGAAGTAAATTTTTTATGATAACGTGGGAAAGCATACTTATTTCTCAAACTCTGCTTACATGTAAATGACATTTAATAATAGATCATTAACATTTATAGATTGATAACCATTTTATGTATAATATTATCTATTACAGTTTCTAAGGTGAAAATAACTTTCGAAAAATGTTGTTATCACTATAATAACCTTAAAATAAGGGTGCCTATAAGGATCTATTTTTACAAAAACTTTTTTTGCAAATGTACATACATACAAGATGTGCTATCATTCGAAATATAAAAAATTGCCAAATGTTAATGAAAATAGTCATAGCTATAATCTATCGTTAAACGCCGATTTATAATCCCCGTCTTTTACTTTTCTATGCCACAACTTGGTGAAGTTTCACACTTTTTCACCCTTAAAATGATCACACAAGTTTCACCGATCTCAATTTGATTAATCCTTAATTTCACGCAACCACGGCCATTTCTCTCCAACCTCTTACAATCAAGCATAACCTCACACTTTTCAATACACGAAGAAAAAAAAACTTCAAA
Organism: Torymus auratus; assembly: GCA_900474315.1. Classification (NCBI taxonomy): domain Eukaryota; kingdom Metazoa; phylum Arthropoda; class Insecta; order Hymenoptera; family Torymidae; genus Torymus; species Torymus auratus. The sequence continues at coordinate 7,275 of UXGD01001234.1, read as the reverse complement.
GCAACCGCACCTACAATTAATCAAAGTATAACCAGAAAAACCATGACTGGAATCACGATAATCCAGATAATTCAGGAACCTATCCGAGCCTATCCAACCGTTAAACCCACTTCCAGGCCGCCGCTAATGCCTCCCAACACGTTCGCGCGCGCGCGTTCGTGCGCGTGCACTCACCCGTATCCATAAATCGCGATTCAACCTGCGATACGTGTCTTCTTCCTCTTCGTCGTCCTCGTCGTCCTCCTCCTCGTCACCGGGCGCCCAGATGCCGTCGGCGATGAGGCCGACGTTCGCGTGCGCGCCCCTCACAAGCTCGGCCCGCTCGTCATGCGACAGGGGCGACGATAACATTATACACGCTCATTTTTTGCGCGACAGATAACTAGACGCCCGTTAGAATGTCCCAGGAAACGGCATTGTTTTATTTTTTTTTTCTTCCGATTTCTCTCGTTGAACAACCTCGAGGTCACACGTTTTTCCTCGCAACTGTGTATAACGCGGGTTATATTGTTGACAAAGACGGGGAACTTTGTGCGTGGATGTATGTGTGCTTTTTTTGAGAAAAAGTGACAGGAACGAGAGCGAGCTTGCAGCTGGATTTTCCGAGGCAGCGCGCGCCACGTTCGACGCTTGCTTCACTTTGTAATTGCGTGAGTGAAGTGCGCGCAGTGTGTGTGTGCGTGTATACATGTATATAGGTTGGTTGGTATATGGTATAGCCGGCTGGTTGTATGAAAGCAATTTTACAGAGTGTTCTATATATCCTGTACATTGCAGGAGGCTTCTCCGGCAGACGAACAGCAGACTTGCAAGCTTTTCGAAATACATTCTAGAAAAATTTCCAATCTCATTTTTCATATTGATTGCTGTTCTGGTTTTAATCTCTATAATTTATTAATTTACTTATTCATTTATTTACGAGGAATTGACATCTACATAATTATACATGATATAATATATAAGATACTTCCTGTGGAGATGTAAAAATATCTGCACAGATCTAGTAAAAAAATCTGAAAAAAGACTTGTAATATTCAAAAGATATAAATTTTATAAAACAAAAACTTTTATTAATTTTCTTAAACAAAATAATAAGATATTCAAGTTGTTCCATGGCAGTTTGCTGAAGGCTTTCAGGACTACGGGTTTTAAACTTCATACTCAAGCCGAAAGTTCAAAAGTACTATTTGCTTTTGTACTCACACGCGACCAATATATTTTATTTTCGGAGTTTGTTTCGTTAAAAAATAATTGTTTGAGGAAATTATAAGGAATCAAAGATAATGTAAAAAAACGGTTAAAAATTGTTTCCTTCTTTTTTTAACCATTTTTATGGTATATTTTGAACTATTTTCTTACGATATCTTTAATTGCTTATAATTTCTTAAGAAAAAAATATACTTTAGAAAAGCAAAGCTGAAAATGTAGCTTTTCCTGTTTATTGTTATAATTTTTTTTTTGCTCGTTTTATTTCGTAACATGAATACTTGTGAAGGGACAGTCAAGAGAAGAAACATAATTTTGTATCTAAATAAAGTATAATATTTGCAAGATTTAGTGGTTTAACCTCCATTTAAATCCGATGGGTATACTGCACTCTCCTTGTTAATATAATATACTTTTATAATTTTTTTTACCTTACTAATAGAAATCGTTAGACCTCTTGGTACACTATTACTGAAGAAACCAAATACAATGCATACTGTTTTTTCGATATATAAAGATAATCCCCTAAACGCTATTCGGTTACGTTATACTATTTTTAAATAATCATTTATAGCCAAGTTGGCTAGGTTACAAGTATCTTCAGAGACGAGTACAACAGTATCGTCTGCACACGAGACTATGCTGCGGCTCGGAATGCAGGTTAGATCATTCGTGTACATCGAACACAAAAGGGATCCTAGTATTGCAGCTCGAGGCACATTAGTATAGTCACTGAGAGACTGTCACAAGAAATTTGATCATTTACTATATCGAACGTCTTAAGTAGTCGGTCAAGAACGCTAGCAAAATCACTTTACTCTTGCCTAAAGTATTATAAATATACTTGACAAAATAGGCCAGAGCGTCTTTTCCTTTTATTTTTATAAAAATCCAAATTGCTTATTAAGATCATTTTATATTTATTTAAAAATCAATGAGGAAGTCTTATTTATTACGAATCCAGTATCTTGGCAATATTATATATGACAGAAATCGTCCGGAAGATTTCTGTCATATATAATATTGCCAAGATACTGGAATCGTAATAAATAAGACTTCCTCATTCATTTTTTTCACACGGAAAAGGCTCCTAATTGTGCATAGTAAATTTTAAACTGCTATAAAAATTTAACAAACTATTATTTTAAGATTTCAAACTGATCAATCCCTAGAAAAATGTGTTGAGAATAATATTTTTTTCAACACGAGCATGTAACGAGCCTTTTCTATTCCTATAAGTTGAGTATAAAATCGCGCATTTCGAGCGCGTTTAAAAAAAGCGAAAGATTATATTACTATCTCCCGCGACAGCTTTCGTTAAAAAAAATACAGCGTGTTATACAAGAAAAACTATTTTAAAACTCGAGTGAGGTATTTTCAGCACCTATCTCTGTAGCCTTATTGTACTTGCCAAAGGCGCCCTCGACTCCGAGTCGTGCTGAACACCTCACCCTAGCTTGAAATAGAAATGAAAAAAAGAAATTCGTGATTTTGAAAAATGTGTTCATAATATTATTTATTATTAGTTCGTATAGGCGTACATCATGGCTATCTATATGGAGATTTTTTTAGATGGGTTTCATCGACTGGCATTACGCATACATGGTTTTGAAAGGCTCCCTTCAAAAATTTAACATGTTTTGTAATAACTAGACAAAAATATCATATAATAGGCTAAAAATGTATGATTTGTCTCGTTTTTTTTATAGTGAATGAACAAACAAATATGTTTAATATGATTGGGCTTCGGTATAAAAATTTTTAAAAATTGGTAGAGGCCCCACTTAATATAAAACGAGGTTAATATGATCGTTTTAAACTAATTTTAACATATTTTGTAATAATTATCGATGATATTTGGAAATTTCTGAGAAATGTTTAGCGGCTGATAAAAATTGAAAAACGCCCACTACTGGAGTAACAGGAGATAAAACCTGAAAAATACCCCCTCTATGAGTAGCGGGTGATAAGAACTGAAAAACGCCGTCAGCATAAGCGGGCGTTTTTCAGTTTTTATCGCAAGCTGACGACTCGCCGGTCTAAAAGCGGCGCTTGTGTTATAAAAAACCGTTGTTACTATTATTGTTAAATATTCATATGATTGTTGTTGAAGTTTTAGCATTACTAGTTAATATTTACTGTTTCCACTGAAAACTTATATTTCTTTTTGAACACTTTTTATTCTTATTGCTACTTATATATCGGTTAATAAACTTTTATTATTATTGAGATTCATTTATACCTTTCTAATCGAATACATTAACTACCATTTTCATTCATTAGACGCGTTCCAGAGAAGGAAATGACTAAACAGGAAACAGCGTATGATAACAAATGATAGTGCGAGATGATAATGGAAACAGAACCGCAACGATGTTGATGTACCTAAATGTGAATTCTCTTCAATATGTAGAGCACAATGTTACAATTCGAATCTTATCTCAACCTATTGAAAATGTCATAGGAAATCCTACAAATCTTTGTCAGAGGCTGAAAGTTAGTCGCACTTCTGAAGTGGAAATCAATAATCGGAAGAGACAATGTATTCTAGCAAGCAATAGGGTAAGATGACACAGGACGACGAACCTTGAGGATATCAATGCAAATGTAAATTCAACTTAAAGAGTCAGACAAGATATCTAATCTTTAGGATTAGATATCGGGATAGGCAACATAGCATGATGATGATAATGTTGACTGTCTCTAATGTATGTAAACAAATGTATTACTATCATCATATTCTTTTATTCGTGAAATTTCGTATTTTTTTGTATTATTGTAATTTAACTAACAATTTATCAAGATTTCGTGAATAAAAGCAAAAGATATTTTATTCATGCATCTGAGAAAATTTAAAATAGAGAATACATCGCAGCCAGTCAGTCTAAACGTTTTCACCGTTCTATTGTTATCATTAGACTTTCAGTATATTAACGAACGTGTTAAATGCATCAGCTAGCTCTTGTTTAAAAGTTTATTGACCCACAGATAAGCTATTTTTGTTATACATACATCATTTATCTATTCATAGTAAATATTTCTTTGTGGTTATTATTTTTATTATAGTAAAATAGTATTACAAGTTTTTTAAAAATGACAAAAATCATATGCGGTAAAAGTTTAAAATAATAATTGGATATAAGAAACTGTTCATATACTGTAAGTGGTAAGTCCTTTTCTTTAAAAGATGAGAATTTCATCAATGTATGAATATGGTGATTGTAATACATTAGTTTACATACATTACACACAGTTTTATGTTATCTAGACGTTTTAATCTTTCTATTGTTATCATTGTAGTTTCAGTATAACTGTCTAGCGAACATGTTAAATGCATCTACTTATTATTCAAAAGTTTATTTAACTACTAGATAAACTAGTTTTTTAATCTCGTGATTTATTTATTTATAGTAAATATTTCTTTGACTTTATTCTTTTTATCATAGTAAAATAGTATTACAAGATTTTTAAAAAATCACAAAAAATCATCATATCGACGGCTGAGCGGAACAACGTCGTATTTCGGCGCGCGGACGAAGAACATCGTATCTCGGCGCTTTTACGGCCAGTACGTGGCCAGCATACGGCGAGATACGACGTTCTTCGTCCGAGCGCCGAGATAACATTCTTCAACCGGGCGCCGAGATACGACGTTGTTCCGTTCAACCGTCGATAAATATGCGGTAAAAAGTTTAAGAATAATAATTGGATGTACCTAAGTGTTCAAATTCGAAGCAATACACAGAGGTACCATAATTTCGAATTTCGTTTTTACATCGCTAACATTTTCAACGCGTTAACGGAATGAAACCTTATTCCTCCCACCCGACGAATCTTGTCCATTTGAGTTAAAAAATATATCAAATCCATTAAAAAAAATTTATAACAATTCTTTTTCATTTACTAACAAGGAAAACCCTTTGTAAAACGGATTTTAATGGGGCTTTGAAAATCGATTTCTGGTTTCTAAAAATGAAGCACAGTGCTCACAATTCCATCACATGGGTCCTTTTTCTTGAGATAGCGGCAATCTCGTCTTCAAATATACTCTATTTCGATAAAAACGGATGGCTCTGCTATTCCCTGTGCTACGTTGAAGTTATTTATGGTGCTAAAACGAGCAAAAAAGTTGATGAAATTAGACAGCAAAAGATTGATTTTTCAGGATCTTATAAACAAAGACAGCGTAAGAAGATAGTTAAAAATTTGTCTTTATTTTAATGGATCCTATTTTTAACCATTATATTTTAAAGTATTTTTAATTGTTTTTTTATATCAAAATGAAACTTTTCGAATGTTTTTTCTGCAATTTGGGACTACGTGCAATACGTGCGTTAGCCCCCCAATATTATATGCACTTACAATGAACAATTTTAACTTGAAATACATTAAAACACTTTTTGGAAATATTTTTCAATGGTGACTGAACTATAAAAGCCATTTTACATCGATCGTAAAAGAGATGGTTCGCTATTGTAGAAGTCTCTTGTCGGTGGTGGGTTTACAACGTTAACAAATAGGGTTACGGAATACCATAAGCTGCTTTTGATGATGATTGCTCTCGGTAGACGGTTCGTCGCAATAAATGCAGCCACCGCCTCCTCCTCGGTGCTTCTCTGAGTTGTCGCTCCCTCTTCCTTTAGTTGGCGATAGTCCTCGCTGGGCGTTGCGCCAGATGCGCCAAGTTGGAAAGGCCGTTGACTGTGCTGCACTGACTTTTTTTCAAGTTCCTCTTGCGCGACCGTCGAGTAGAGTTTCCCTTTAAGTTTTATGATGTGGATCTGCAGTCGGGCAGGGCTTTGCCCTGCAGAAAATAGTTGTAAAAACTGACTTGACATCGGGCATATAGCTTCGCTTTTTCAAATCCATTAAAGGGCACCGACGTGACATATCTCGATACCCGTACGTTTCAGATTCTTGCTGTTCCTTGTTTTTCACAACCCGTCCCGTTAAGTTCACCCAACCATCCACACACAAATGTGCTTTCGGCTCTGCCCTTCTTCATCGATACACCTATTTATCCATGTGTTAGAAAGAGTGTGAGCCCCAATGAGTGTCCGCTCATGTTTTTTTTTGCATTCGGTAGCTTACAGCTTTAATCTGTAAAAAGGCTTTCACGGAAAAAAGTTGCCGCAGTCTTTAACGCGTTTTAATGATACTCTTCCTTCCCGAGAGTTTAGCGTGCGTCGCGTGGTCGGAAGCCTTGAACACTCCCCATGTTTTCTGCCGCGCCGATAATTATGTGGCCGCATTGATTCTTTCGCTCAACTCTTTTCTTTTTTTTCTTGTCTTTTCGTATTTTTTTTTCTTAAGACCATTATTTTTAGAAATTATTTATTGAGGTAATTAAATGTAAAACGTCAAGTTTTCTGATTTTTTTTACTATTTTTATCCTTGAGAGCAAAAATAAGAACTTTTATGAAGCTTTATTCAAAGTGATTAGGAAAGATTTTTACAAATGTAGTCTAGTTATCTCTTATATTTATCATTGTCTTCTTTGATGACCGGAATAATTTTATACAATATTTAATAGTTTTGTGAATTATTTCGCTGATTTGTGTTCTACTACGCACAGTGAACCACTGTGAATGGTGCCTCTTTGGAATGTGTGCGCACGTCTATACTTGGTGCTTAGCAGCAAGCATGTCGTGACTCGTTTATTTGCACTTTTGTTAGGCGTGCCTACTTTGCTCCACGAATAGATAGGCTTTTCTCATTTTATGTAAAAACGGACAGCACAGCGCAAGCACTGAACAGCGTATGTCACATGTAGAATCTTTCTGTAACTCTGGCAAGTTACTGAATATTTTTCTTTTGATTTCGTAGAACAAAATAGAAAAGGTGTACTATATATCAGTTTTATATTGTAGGATAAAAATAGTGAATAAAATCAATGTTTATCTTAAATTAAAAATAAATATTATGAAGAAAATAAAAAACCGCTGCCAATTCATTGGCACGTAGCTTCCTCAAAATAACTTATTCATTCCTTTAATTAAATTAAAATTCAAAAAACAAATTATTCACGAGAAAAATTGGAAAAATTTTATGTAAAATATTAACTTGTAA
>UXGD01001233.1:0-37572 GCA_900474315.1 Torymus auratus | reverse complement strand
TGTATGAATATATAATGTATTATTTATTGGTAAAATATAAAGCTTTTAAGTAACCGAAATCGTACAGGAAAAGTCGCTGCTTATTTTGAAAGATAAAAATATCCGCAACAAAAAAAAACAGTGGGCAAAATTTACAAAACAATAATAACTTTTATTTGTATTTATTTAGTTTTAAAAAAAGATGAGTAAAATTGGCAGCAATTTTTTATTTGATGATTCGGTAACAACACTTTATTACTTTTATTTATTTTCATAACTTTAATAAATTCACGAATATTGCTATTATACGTTTCTCTAAGGCGAGACTGAACCTCGAAAGTTCCAAGCCTCTATTGTCGCCATATAATTAAATTAGCGATAGAAGAATGTGGTTAATAAGCCAATTACCATAATGGCAGCGTCTGCTGCTTGATACAGCTGATTGGCCGACAGGCACGATTGGCAGTTGTGCAATGCCTAATAATTGACCGAAAAACTTCCCCCGGATAACAATAAATAACCATATTATATAATGTTCCCAATTCTTTTACAAAAATATACGATCCACCGCATTACAAAACAATTTTACTTTCCTCGGACGCTTCCAAGAACCAACCATGACGATCGTAAAAAAAAATCCCTATTCATTGACAATCTCTCGTACCAATTTACATGATTTCCTCAACGCGCGTCTCGTCCTCCTTCGCCGGCGTTGAGAAACCTGCGTTCGAAGCTCGAATGGTTAATCGGGAAAACAAGTGCACGTACACTTGCGCGCCGCTCGGTCGCACTTGCGAAAGTATACATAATACGCGCGTGCCGACAAAAGGTGTGAAGAAATTGTCGAGGTACACGAGTATTTTCGCCTTCTTCTGCGTTATGTAAACTCGAGTAAATCCTATGTAATACGCAACGATGGTAATACGACATTTGGACGAACGAGACGCGTTACTTATTATCGCGAATTCAATCGCGGCGTGGTTCAATAGAAGTTCCACTACGTGTCGTAAATCTTTTATTACGTGCGTAGAATAACACTTGATTCTTCAAGGAATGCGGGTGTGTTATATCTTATCTCGGGACCTGCCGATATCGAAGGCGCTCTCGCGATGATAACGAAACAATTGCGATCAATTTTACGTCACCTATCGTTGCGCAATCGTCAATATCTCCTTCAAGTATGTGGTATATAAAGAAAGAAGATAGTATCCGGTATATTTATGTTTCGTAGTTTTTCCGTTCGCCGTGACTTTCGCGTTTTGGAATTGCCCAATTATTACACGTTACATATGATGTTCGCGTTCTTTCTGCGGTTACCTTCGAACCCAAGGCAACCGAAGAACGTATAAAATGAATTTTAAAGCGCTACTATATACGCTTATATTTGTTTACCTCTATTCGTAATTACAATCAGCGCACGAGAACTACATCGAGAAAGCAAAATCGAAGTAAGCATCATGTATACACCTGCGTGCTAATTTTCTTTCCTTTGTTTAACGAAAAAACCCCCGAAGAAGATGATTCGAGGCCGGGGCCATATATACCTCGTAGTGGCCCCGTAAGGCCGACGACCGAGACCTTGCGCATCGCCTTTTACGGCATATTTATACACGGCATTTCCGCGCACGCGCGTATAAGTATACACGTTCTTTTAAAGAATAATAACGCACGCGACCTCCGACCTCTGGATTTGGCTCACACGAGGTTGGGGAGGAAAAAAAGGTATTTTTAACGATTATATTGTGGCGCGAGTGCAGGTGTTGTGACGGTGAATCGGTACATATAAGTATACAAAAGATTTTCGTTTTATAGGTTGACAGTTATCATAATTTTCAGTGGTCAATAATTTTTCAAGAACAAGTAGTAGTAGGTATATGGTACTCTGATAATCTGCTGCATTTTTCATGATAATAATATGACTTTGGATACACTTTGGATATATAAACGTATTTCTTATCTACAACCGTGCAGTCATTTCTATAAATATTATCATAATTATCTTTAACATTTCGATTGCAACACTCAGGTTTTTCCTTTAATCGTCTGCATCCGAGCAATCGGAAGTGTTTAAAAGTGTCCAACACACGGCTAAGCCTATATAGAAAATTGATTAGAGGGTTTCTAAGTGTGCACTCGTACGAGAAATAGCTCGCATCATTGTTTACGTAAACGTAAAGATGCTATAGTGACAATTTCGACGCGCACCCCAGTGTCAAGCGAAACGTTTACGTAAAGATATTTCTAACCTATAGGTATATTAGCGTAGAGAAGTAATAGCAGTTGCTCGTGATGGCTAATTTTAGCCTATAGTTTATAATGCTTCAACGCTGATCCTATTGTTTAAGCGATTATAATTAGACTCTGATGCATTGCCCGGAAATCGGGCAGCGGCTTAACACTCGCCATTGTTGTTAAACTTCTGGTAACCGCGTAGAAACGTTTAATTTTAAAGTGGAAGTAAAATTAACCTGCATCGAGCGTTCTGCCAATTGCGATATGATTAAACAAAGTTCAGTCAAAAATATCCATTTTGGATATAAATAAAGTGCAATCGTGAGTTATTTACTTATGTCACACCAGGAATTCCAGCTTACACTATACTATAGTATATCTAAAAATAGCTACATCTTTCAAGTTTCCTCACATATTCTTTCTCGAATGATTGACAACAATCCAACCACAATTTCCAAGTGCACTTGTACTCCAAGAAATCCATTCTCTCGTCCACACCTTCACCTCGCAAAGTATATCATCCTCTCTCTCTTTCATGCAATTCGCGCTTCTCCCCTCGCGATGATTCAATATTAATAGAGCGGCGATCGGCGCTAATAAAACTTTACTCTCTCTTGCTGGTGGGGGAGAGTACATATATAGTATGTGTACGAACTATGTGTAACTCTCGCAAGTGGGCTGGGACGTCTCGAGGCGTTCTGGTTAATTCAGGTCGCGGAGAGGCGACTATATGGAATGTCGGCGGGCTAATTAGGTCTGGAGGCGCGGTTTTCTTTATAGCTCATAAGCATCATCGTGCACGAGTGGAATTTATACATACTGCGGGTTTCATGAAAAACTTTTATGTACTCTTTTAAGATATTTGATTGTAAGGGAATATATTCCATAAATATAAATGGAAAAGTCGGACTTGAGAGTATATAAATTTTTATAACGTATTATTTTCAAAATGAATTGTAGTTGAACTTTTGCGATCAAAGGTTCGAGGTTGATCCCCAAACACTTCCTTACAGCATATCAAATATATTTTCGCGCCTCTGATATAAAATTATACCGACTTCCAATAAAGCCAACTTATATACTTGTACGATTACACATACGAAAACAACTAACGCCTTTGTTCTTCTCATTACAGCAGCCTCGAGAACGAATGCACAGCAACAGCTGAGCCTCCACCGAAACCACAGCCGGAGCCTATCGTCATCTCCACAACAGCAGCGTCGACAACAACAGCAACCTCGTCCGCTTCTTTCTCCTCGTCGTCGTCGTCGTCGTCTTCGGCATCACCGCGCTCACAGGACGAGGCCTCGACGTCAAGGAGGTCCGCGTCGCCTGAACCAGAGCTGCTGCTCGACGCGACGTCCGACCGGCCGTGTCTCATCGCCGCTAAGTCTGCCAGTCTGCCCCTGCCGTCCAAGTGAGTATTATTTATTGTATAGAATTGATTTCTAGGACTCAAATTTCCATGAAACTTGATGTATAATTTGTAGTAAACATAGCAATTTTTACTAATATTCATAAGAAAACGAGTGTACCTACTTATCGGTCCTTCGGTTATAAAAAATAGCAATTTTTCCACTTGAATACCTATATATTATTTTTTTATCGAAAAATTATAACTTATTATACTGTTTTTAAATTCCGATTCTGTTATCGCGTATACATATACGACGGTGACACTCTAATTGGCCGCGCTGTCGTCATTTTAACAGACGTCAGTTTACATTTAAATAATTTGCCCGTGCGTGTATATATTTTGCGAGCTTGAAACACTGATGACTTTTTAAATTAGCATTTATCATAAAGTTATTCGATTCTTTTTCCGTCTTCATTTCCTCGTTCTATAAATATAAGATATATTCCAAAGAATTTTGCTCTGCAAACGCATTTGAGTAACTAAATTTGAATGTGTAATATAACACTTTTTTTATAAATAAATGCAAATAATGACCGTATAAACAATCAATACGTCAATATATAACCGGGTCCACGACGATAGCGCACGAAACGATGCGTCACCGTCCGTTGCATCCATACATACCTCAATTAGTGCGCCGAAAATCATCCGGATGTGCTCGCTTACAATATAAAGTACGCCCGTGTCCCTAAATTACTCTTAATAATTCATTCGACCCGTTAACCCGCCATTAGACTTCCCTCCTCATTTTTCTTTTCTATACCGATATAAATAACAATCGCTTTCTTCACGACAGATCGAAAATCGACCTGGGCGCCTACGCGTTCACGCAGCACCAGGAGAGTCGTCGTCGGCGCACAGCGCAGCTACGTTTCGGAGGCAGGCCGTCGAGCTTTGACGCCGCGCTGATTGTCCAGGGTAGGAGCAAGAGTAGCTCACTAGTCCCTGCCGCCGCCTCAACGCCCAGCCCGTTGAGGAGACGACGACAGGTGCGCGTCTGGGAGCCGAGCTCGTCGTCCGGCTGCTCCTCTGATTCTGCTCCGAATTCTAGTGAGTATAGATTATTTATTTGTGCGATTGATTTTTATTTCTATGCTAATGTAAACTTAGAGTTAATATGGGTAATAAATTTGGAGCAATTAACGTGATCTGCAGTGTAATTAATAATTACACGTATCATCGTGACTCATCAAGATTAATTATACATTAGTTGAATTCAATTAAAACTATAGTATAAGCCGGCTTTTCTATAAATGAGACTTTATTTCATCAAATAATTAAAGGAAATCTATATATTCTCTATACAATACACGCCCATAAAACTATATAATAACCACACAATTTCTGTCCTTAGATTCCGACTCGGACACCGAGCTGAGGATCAGTGAAAACGTGAGCAACGAGGCAGCGAGTACGAAACAGCACTTGGGCGTCTCCGCTGAGGAAATGGCCGCGTTCCGTATGACCGTCGGCCGGGGCCATTTCACGCGCTCGAAGAAGGACCGATTTCTGAACCACCTGCGGGTGGAGAAGCGGCTCAACGAGCTCAGCAACGAGTGCCTCACTTGTCTGCACTAGCAGCAACCGGAGTGTGTGTATGTGTGATTGCGGAGAGTTGAAGAGTTCGATTGCAAAAGTGTGGATGATGGAGAGTGCCAGGGTTGTCGGCGGTGCTTATTTCAACGGAATATTGAAAGCTATTTCGCTGAAGTTATAAAAAAATCTGGTGTCTATTGTAGGTATGATTGCCCGAAATGTTGATGAAACGTACCGTTAATAAGGATAATTTAGCAATGAATTTGTTTTAATTTTCTCGAATGGTTGAAAAAAAAGTTGACTTTGGCGAATTCGAATATCGCAATTGTTCTCAAAATTGAAATAGACTGTACTGAAAGCGCTGACTCTTCGAAGAATATTTGTGTACTTAAACGGTTAGTGTTCTCGACGATGTCAATATTTTTGTCTTAAATAGTTCAAAAATAGCTTTCGAGTCTGCTCTTCGAGAACGTTAAAGTGATTTTTGTTCAATTATTATTCATGACGCGTTATTATCCATCTGAGGTACGAAACAACTGTTCTCGTTTTGAGTTTTGAATTTTCGTAATTCTCGAGGACAACAGGTTAATTTACGTGAAAAAAAAATACGAAGGATCTCGCGGCACCTCGTACAATGTGAAACGTCGTAACGAGAGAAAAGCTGCGTTGTGAATCCCCGCTGGCATTGTAAGATCTCGAGGCGAAAGAAATTTACAATAAAATAACGTAGAATCGCAACGATCTTTTATTTATTAACGAGAGAACGGGATACGACTATCCAAGTCCTTTGTTATACACTATATTGACCCGCGATATTAATACAAAGGCATTTAAGCGGTTACGTGCGTAATTTCGATGTGTATGTGCGAATGAGCGCGTGGATGGCAATCGAACAACGAACGTAAGACTGAACCTCATCGTTGAAAAAATCGTTCGCAGAAAAAAAAGGAGAAAAAAAATATGAAAATGATATACGCGCAACCGGCATCGCTGTAGCTTTTAACGACTTTTATATATAATATGTATAACTAACCGAAGACTCGAGTGAGAAAAAAAAAACATTATTGTAAATATCGTTGACTTGTGTGTTGCGCGAAGCGTTGTTGAAACTACATAGTCCGTTGAGAGGAAACTATAATATATACTGAGAAATCTCATCCGACGCTATAGGGAAGGACCGACGAGCGATATATCAGCATGACAAAAAGATGACGGAATAAGGGTATATACACGTGTGTGCGCGCGCGCGTGTATTTATAATTTCATGTTGACCGTGTAGTGACGCGGAGAAAAAGATAGATAGATATAGGTTGATATCGTAATTGCGCGATATCGCGTTAGTCCATTAGGCTAGAGGCGAGACAAGTGCAAATAGTTTTGTTTTGGAATTATCGTGTCATCACTAATCTAGAGGTAGATGAGAGAGAAAGCCGAGATGTGAATATAACATTTCTGTGTGAAACGATGACATCACTATCTTTTATTATTAGTAGTATTTTTCGGCAGCAGTTTTGTCCTTGCATTTTTTGTTGTGCTTTTGGTACGCGAAAAAAACGCAGGAAGAAACGCGGCATTATGCGAGATATTATTTAATAATTTATTCTATGGAAAGGTGACGTATGTTTTATAAAAAGTAGTATGATAAGAAATAAAATTCGCGCAAAAAAAGCATCTTAACTCTTTGTATAATTTGTAAATGTAACGCTGTACCCAAAACCATTGATTTACCTCTATACTTATAGTATCCCGCACTACAGTTTTCCCTATGTTATGTATACATTTATATGAGAGCAACAATTGCCTCGACCCCGAAACCCCGGCTTTTGTTTTCGGACTCTCTGGGTCGAGACGATAATTGCCCCGACCTATGCAATTGTCATCTCGGTTTATTATTATTTTTTTTTTATTTTTTATTTTTTTTTTTATTTTGTAATCGCTTCTGGGAAGCGGAAATTTGTGATTGTGCTGAAAAAAACAGAGGAGGAAAACACGTGTACGCGCACGCAGAATTCGCGCGCGTGCGGTTCCCATGATAATATATTGTGTAAGTGTTCGACGTACCCATCGAAACGCTGCGTATATTTTTCGACTTCCCTAGATAATATTGTCCGTGTTCATGATGTGCACAATAAGTTTCTATTACATATATATACATAATGTTATTACGAAATTGTGATCATCGAGTAATATATGAATATATATAATATACCCGATGTACATGCGCCCAATGACGAACCATGTCAAAATAAAATAAACGTGTATTACGAATTTATAATCCTTTGTGCGTCGCGTCGAGGAGCGATAAAAGTGCCTTACTTACGATGAAAATTTACGAATCGTTACCGCAGACTTTCATGCGCGTGCATCCGTCCGTTTGAAGGAAAGTAACGATGGAAAAAATAGCTTATTATTTTTTATTGAAGAACGGAATAACAACTGTTGTCGCGTGTGAGCATAGTTGGAACTTCGACGATCGCATATTGGGTTTATATCAAGCGCGCAAAATATTTGTATTTTTATTTTTGCTAATAAATATTTGTCGATTTATCTTGTACACCATTGTTTACGTTTTTCTTATAATAAATCCTTATTTGACATCCTATTAATTTAACATATTTTAATCTATTTTGATCTTATGCACAGAGTTATATTGTGCTGTGATTTTTTAATTAAAAAGTGACACTATTATTATTATAGTTATAGGTACATTAGTTATTATATACGTCGGAACATGATATTCATTAATAATCAATTTATCGAACAAATAATTTAATAGAAATCTACGTTTAAATATAATTGCATTTATTCCTGTATGAAATTCATATTAAAATATTATTATTTTTGTTAACAAACAATGAGTATATAATTATTAAATATCATGGTATCACAAAAGTAGCTAAAAAATAGCAACGCCATTTTGTTAATAAAATTAATTAGCTTAATTTTTTAGATAAATTTTTTTTCTTATTCTTTGAGTTACAGAAAGTTTAATTAGAATAATTCCTCATACTTAGTGAAATAAATATAGCAGCCGGCCAAAAATTTCGGAGAAATACTTTTAACAATAAGCCGCCATTTCGGAATTCCGAGAATTTTCTTGGATTTACAACTTTTTTATATGTATGTATGTACTATAAGTGAAATTATTCTGCGCATTTTTATGTTGGACCAAATGATTTAGTTATCCCTTTCATATACAATATAATACAATAATTATTTAATGTTTAAAAATATCCACCTCATGCCTTTTGTTTATTCTTATTTTGCAATAGAAAAACTAATTTTTTTTTAAACTTTGTTATTATTATCGGAAATTTAATTCTGAAATCTTTTGTTGTCAAAACAAAAATCATAAATATAGAAAAGAGCTGTTTTTTTTTATTTATTAATTATAAGGCATATTTTCATTAACTATATTTCAACAAAATCCAGCTCCGTGAGGCTAATTATATCACTGAAAAATTCCCTGACACTCTGTAAGTACTTACCTCCTCTCTCTTTCTTTCTCGTTCTGGTTTTGGTTCTCGTTCTCATGGCATTTCGCTGCGGTGGCCCAAATCCTGAACGAACAAGCTGTGCGCTTTGTATACTTACAAATGTCAGTTCGCAGTGTTATGTTGTGGATGCGACTATGTGACTCACAACGTAAACAGAAGAATCCTATTTATATATACATGGGATAAAAAGTGAAAAAATGTGTACCTGAAATAAAACAATTTGAAAAAGTGTTTAAAATGTAATTAACAAGAAAACATCTTCTTCTTTGCAGGAGGATTTTCATCGTTTTGAAGATAATTTTCAAGGTTATTTTCTTACAATTTTCCAATATGTTTTCAATTAAATATATGCCATAAGTTATTTTATAAAAAAGATATTGTAATCACCAATGTATACATTTTAATATTCTAAAATATTCAGAATAAATTTTTGTAAATAATTTTAATAAACCATCTGTATTACTTACAACAACTAACATATTTCTTAATTTTTATTTCAGAAAAGTAATCATGGAAACTTCCAGTGCCATAATAATAAATGATGTGAATGCTATGCAAGATGGATTAGAGACAAACGAAAATAATGACATTAACCATACAGAACAATCACAGAGCAGTGTAATAATAGTTGAAGAAATCTGTAATATTGAAAATATACAGGAAGTGACTAATGAAGCACCTGCCAATTCGTCAATCATTAATGTACCTGGGATGTTATCCCAACAAATGCAAAATTTTGATTCTATTTTTTCATTAGGTGGTCAGGAATTTTTTTTAAATAACTGCGGAACAAAACGTCTTATAATTGGAATTGCCAGTTCAGGCATACCAAATCTCAAAAGTGTGTTTAGGCTACATGATTTAAAAAATGGTTGGTCTATTCAATTTAACAAGAAGACTTGGGACACTATAGTGAGACATGAATCAACTATTATAGAGTACATGGACAATGGTGTTGAAGAGGATGTTTTTGATAACAATCGTATTCGAGCAGAAACTCAATTTTTGTTTAATAGATGTTGTATTCAGTTTTGTGATTTAGCTGAAACTCGTGTAGCATTGGCACCTGAAACATTTGAACGTATGATGAGTTTAAAGGACGAAGTTGAAACCATTTACAAGGAACTTAACAAGAAAATAATCAATGTATCAAGTCGCATGAAATTATTTATGGATCTCACATTCTTTCAACTGTTTAAAAGCAATAATATTGATAGTCGTCATAACTATAATTGGGCAATGCTTCAAATGAACGAATCAACAAATTCAAATTTTATGGAACTTAATGCTTCCATTGCAAACACCTGGGAACAATTGGGAAAATGGATCTCAAACGAGCAGACTAATTCTGCTGCAACCAATTACTTATAATGTATTTCTTTTTGTTATGTGATACAATTTTTTATATATCATATATCACGGTTTAATAATTATCATAACTACATAAATTAAGATTTATGAGTGATAATAATTAAATATTTTATAATGTTATATCATTTTTAAGTATATATTTATATAATGGAAATAAAGTTTTTCCAATAACTTTACACATTTTTTTTAATTAAAAACATTTATAATCAATCAGTTGTTTTTTATTTCAAAATATTGTATTGCGAATTAGCGATCATTAAAGTATCATAATAATACAGAGTACCGATAAAGTAGATATTCTCTATATCATTAGAGTATGACATTCGCAAAGCGCACATTCATAAAATCGTAAACACGTGGATCGGTGGATCTAGTGTTTAACAGTTGATTTCAACACGTTTTTGAACCTATGTGAATTTCAAAAATGACGTCAAATAAGCCGGAAGATATTACGGAAGAAGAGGCAGAAGAAAAAGTTAAACAATTTCACGAACTTGGATTAGACGATAGAATATTAAAGGTATAATATCTTGAAAAATATTTTCTTAATTTTTAATGTTGAGGTTAAGTTTATCAAAACAATTTTGCTTTAGTAATTCTTGTAATAATAATAATTACTATATCAACGAAAATTTTTTAAATAACAACTTACCTACTTTTAAGTAATTACAATATTTGCTCTTTTTATATTTTTAACAGGCAATCGCAAAATTAGGATGGCTGGAACCTACTCTAATCCAAGAGAAGACAATTCCTCTAATATTAGATGGAAAAGACGTTCTTGTAAGAGCTAGAACTGGTTCTGGAAAGACTGGAGCATTTGCTGTGCCTCTGGTACAAAAAGTTTTGTCTAATAAGGAGACGCAGCAGCATCAACAAACATCTGCTTTGGTATTGGCACCCAGCAAAGAACTTTGCAGACAGATTCATACAGTATTTGTTAATCTTACAACAAAATGCAGTAGAGAAGTCAGGTGTTTAGATATTAGTCCTCAAGTAGAGCTTTCAGTTCAGAAGCCACTTTTGGCTGAAAATCCAGACATTATTATTTCTACTCCAGCTAGAGCTTTACAGCATTTGAAGGCAAAGAATTTAAATGTCAAAAAAAGCTTGGAAACTTTAATAATTGATGAGGCTGATTTAGTAAGTATTTATTAAAAGACCAATTGCTTAAAATTGAAAAATAATACATTTATTATCATTAATTTTATATATTCTTTCAGATATTTTCTTTTGGTTATGAAGATGAAATCAAATCATTATTAAATTATTTTCCAACTGTTTACCAAGCAGTTTTAGCTTCTGCAACATTATCTGATGATGTACTTTCGTTGAAAAAATTAGTTTTGCATAATCCTGCAGTATTAAAACTGGAAGAACCACCATTAGCCCCACCATCACAATTAGCACACTATACTTTAGCAGCAGAAGAAAATGATAAAGCTGCTATTTTATATGCATTATTGAAGTTACATTTGATAAGGTAAATAACAATTATTAATTACAATAATTAATACATTAATATAATTCAAAGATGAATAGCAAGAAAAAAATCATCTATTCTCATTTGTCAATACTTTTCAGGGGAAAATGTATCATATTTGTTAATACTGTAGATCGTTGCTATAAATTAAAATTATTTCTTGAACAATTTGGTATTCCAACATGTGTTCTGAATTCTGAACTGCCTGCAAGTTCAAGGTGTAGAGCAGTTACACAATTTAACAGTGGAACTTATGACATAATTATAGCATCAGATGAAAAAGCTTTAGAAGAGGTAAAATTTACAAAATATTTTCCTATTTTAATTTTAAGTATCAAATACTATAGCACAAATTTATATCATATTTATTTTAGCCTCACATAGTGAAACAGAAAAAAGGAAAAAGAAGAAAAGATAAAGAATCTGGTGTAGCACGTGGAATAGATTTTCAATTTGTCTCTAATGTAATCAATTTTGATTTCCCTCTTGATATTAATGCATATATACATAGAGCAGGAAGAACTGCCAGAGGGAAAAATGAAGGAACAGCCCTAAGTTTTGTATCTGTCAGAGAAAGATTATTAATGGAACAAGTTGAAGAATCTTTAAAACAAGAGTATGGACAAGAGCACTTGTTTAAGACTTACCAATTTAAACTCAATGAAGTAGAAGGATTTCGGTATGCAGAATTTGAAATTACTTTTTTTTTTCTTTTTTTTTAATTTACAGAAAAATAAGAAAAAGTTTTTTTGCATTCGAAATAAATATATCTATCATTATTTTTAGATATCGAGCTAGAGATGCTTGGAAGGCAGTAACTCGAATAGCAGTACGTGAAGCTCGTTTAAAAGAAATCAAGCAAGAAGTACTAACTTGTGATAAATTAAAAAGTTACTTTGAAGACAACCCAAGAGATTTGCAATCACTTCGTCAGGATAAAGCACTGCATACTGTTAGATTACAGCCTCATCTCAGAGACGTACCTGAATATATAGTGCCACCATCACTTAAAGGTATGGCTGGAATTGGTAAACGAAAACGAAAATTTAATCGAAATGCGGCAGCTTCTGGGGCTAGTGCTGCCAAATCTAAATATGAAGCTCGTGCTGCTAATCCTCTTATTGCCATGGAATTATCGAAAAAGAAAAAAAGTAGTTAGAATGTAATGTGTAAAATAAATATTGTTTTTTTTTTAAGAAATATAGTTTTTTATTTATTTTGTATTATACTTCAAATAAAAATGAAAATCTGACCTTTATCATAATCTTTTTTATCATATCACAACACAAAAAGTATGAACCATAATTTTAAATTATTAGTATTTTTGGTTTATTTTATTTTAGTATAAAGTACTAATAAAAAATATCAATAAGTTTTTTTTTTAAATTTATATAAAATTCGTAATACATATGCTTATTTCATCAAAAATAGAAGATTTCATATAAAGCTGTTTATGATGATGCTTTCTCTACTTTTTTTGGCTTAAACTTCTGTCTTATCTGGTCATTCAAACCTTCACGATTTCTTGCTAATTCAATAGCATAAAATTGAATTCTGGATGTTAATATGCTGTTCTCTGGTGAATAATCATCCCTACAGTCTCCTCTTATTAAGGTTCCAAAACTATAATCTTCAACAATATCTTTAAATTGTTCACAAAAAGGCCTCCACATATTTTTGCCTTCCTCTGACTTTAATTCATCTTCATTCAATACTTCTACTTTGAAATCGGGAAACCTTTCTCTGAAAGTCTTATATATTGTATCATCATGAGGTGTCAGTTTTAAAATTTTTGGATCAACAGAACATAAAATCTGTAAAATAACAATAATTAATACAAATAAAACATAAATCTTAATTTTTAAAAATTGTATAATCTTACGTTGAAATATATTTCAGCATGTTCCATTGCTTTCATTGCCCACATAGCTTCAATGGTTGCCTACAAAAAATTAATTAAATAATAAAATACTTTGAAATATAATCTAAAAATAAAAATAACTTACATCATTTTCAAATTCCTCTGCTGGTCTTGATAATACACTGGAACCAGCAATAAGTTGATCTGCTGACTTAAATGAAAATTAAAAATGATTATTTTTGTAGAAAATTTAATTTGAATATATTTTGAATATAAATTATATTTTGTTTCTAAAATTTTAAATATTAACTTTTACTGGAAACATTTAATAACGAAATTAAAACTAAGTTGTATTTAGATAATTCTATACACTTTTCGATCATAAAAAAAAAAAAACAAAAAAATATCTATCATTTAGATTTAAAAAGTCATTTCAGTTTCAGGTTAATCATTTTCATACAAATGAAATAATATGAATTGTTTAAATTTAAAATAAGTGATAAAAAGAAATTTTTTAATAACTTACGACATCTCCAATTTGAGCCATGATTCAATTTTTATAATTTTTAATTATAATTATTTTCACAACTTTATATTGGAATAAAATAAACACGTGAACCGCACGATACCACTGTGTGATATAGCATAGACGTAAAGTAAGGTAGGTAAAAGCTATTTAAACATTCTAACCTAATCTGAGGTGGAGGATACATTGATGTATGTGCAGATGCAGCTTTAAATTCTCGTGAAACAGATTGAAAAGTTTATTTTTATTTATAGTTCCGGAGTAAATTTCAAGTTATGCGGTAAAAATGGTTTCGGCGAAAGGTAAAATTCACGAAAAAGTCTCCAATCTTGCAAAAAGCATAAACTATGGGTAAGTTTGTAAACAAATGTCCACATAACCATTTCAATAGCAATATGTAACTAATATTAAAAGAAAATTAATTTTTCATTCCATTTAGGGATATCAAAGGCACTTACGAAATAGTGCTGGCTACAGTTGAAGCCCTAAAGGAAATCATAACAAATACAGAATGGAGTACAGCAAAGTTAGTATTCTGCCTATGCGTTAAAAAAGAGTTTTCTAACTAAAAATTACCAATAAATGTATTATTATTATTGTTTAGAGAGTTGATGGATAGTGTAACATTAAATGGAAAACATTTAATCGAAGCTGCACCAATAGAATCATCAACAGGAAACATGGTTCGTAGGATACTTCACATTATTCGTGAAGAATATTCTTCAGAACTGAAAAACAAAACAGATGAAACAGATCCGCAAGAATCATTACACAAAATTGTTACATCAGAAGATGACAAAGATATTGATTTTAACCAAGCTGTGCCTTCTCTGAAATCAGCTTTATTGGAACATATTAATGAATTTGAAGCTGAACTTGAAACATGGTAATAAATTACATCATTGTTTGTAACTTTGATTTCCAAGTTTTCTTTTGTGTATTAATTATATATATTTTTGATTTATAGTACAGAAAACATAACAGAACAGGCATCAGAACACATACATGCAAATGAAATTGTCATGACAATAGGTAGATCTAGATTGGTAGAACAATTTTTCAAAAAAGCAGCAGAATCTCGATCCTTTGAAGTTATTATAGCTGAAGGTGCTCCATTTCTGGATGTATGATGTATTTTTATACTTGCTTTTTATAAAGCTTTTGAAATTTAATAACATCCTTATTTTTAAACATTAAAACTTTTTTCCAGGGTCACGAATTGGCTGCAAATTTAGCAAAAGCGCACATTAAAACTACCTTAATATCAGATGCAGCAATTTTTGCAATGATGTCTCGTGTGAATAAGGTCATTATTGGTACGCATACAGTTATGGCTAATGGTGGTCTTAGAGCACTTACTGGATCACATACAGTAGCTCAAGCTGCCAAGCATTATTCTGTACCTGTAATGGTTCTTCTACCTCTGTATAAATTATCTGCATTGTATTTATGTTCTTATGAACAACCTGCTTTCAACAAACACGTTTCACCTCTTGATGGAGTGATCAATGGAAATAATGCAGCATTATTAGAAAATTGTACATCATTCAATCCAGTATTTGATTATGTACCGCCTGGCCTTGTTACTTTATTTATTTCAAATACGTAAGTGATAATTTTCGTAAGAATCAAAATTTAACGATTTACATATATCAAACACACCTATAATTAATTGTTTCTTCTTTACAGAGGAGGAAATACACCATCTTATATTTATAGATTGATAAGTGAACTCTATCATCCAGATGACTATGAATTGTAAATATATAAAAAGTTTCTTAAAAGATTATTGGAGATCTTAAACATTTAATAAAATATTTGTTATTTTATCATAACACAGTAGATTTTATTCTCTGGCTAAAAAAATGAAAATAATTGGGGTTAACCTTGTTATTAGAAAATTTTTTATTTACATATTTAGAACTACTTAGTACATAAACGTTTATTAAAATATCACAACAGTTTATTTACATAAAAAATTGAAGCTTCTTAAAATTCAGGATTTTTTAAATATTTTCAGAAAATTCCATGTAAAGTTTGCGCTTAATGGATTTAACAATCACTTCAACAACTATTAGTACTTGTAATATTCTTCAGTACAATATACAAACTTTTTAATGAAGATTATTAAATGCTTTCATCAATGTTTTAGCAGTACAAGTATAATCCCTTTTGTAAACCTGTACAGTGAAATCAAATTCCACTGTCACTCAAAAAACTGTTTTCTAAACACCAAACATATTTTGCTACTTCAGACATAGGGATTCCAATTGCTTCCATCCTCAGGCTGCAACGAGTTTGTCACCAGCAGGATGACATCTACAACCCACCAGACTCCAATGCCACCCAGAGTCAGTAATTTCCCAACCGCTGTCCCTGTTTGTCCTAGACAAAAGCGATCCATCCCTAGGAAACCTAGTAGAATACTGTAGAGCAGGGTTGTAGTAAAATAATGTCCACTGTATTTTACACATGGCACACCTTCTCTCAGAAATGTCCTACAGCCATGGCATTCGATTTCTGGCAGAACTGTGCAAAACACCTTTGTCTTCTCTACATCTTCGTACTTGGACCCACCAAACTGCAAAGAACAAATTCACTATAGTTATATTATAATACCTAAATGAACAAAATCCAATCGACTCATCAAAAAAATCCTGAAACTGTACCTTCACGCAGCCCATGCCCACCTCCTCTTTTGCTGTCTTATTGCCCTTGTGATCAATCGGATCATCACACTCTATGAACTCCTTGGGCCTGCAACAGACAAATCCATGAATAAACAGATCCACCCTTGACTAATTAAAGAAAGAAGAGGGAGCTTTTCACCCCTACTTACAGGAACTTGCAGAGCACGAGCGGTCCCTCGGGTTTGTACTCCTGCTGGGACTCGTTGCTCTTGTTCACCGCGGTGAGAACAAGACAGTCGTGCTGACCCGGCAGCTGGAGCAGCAGCACACTGCCGAATACCAGTAACAGCATCATCTTAATAAAGAGGCCTCCTTTTGCTCATTCATTTCCCTCCTTCTTCAAGTGTAAGCAAGTACTCGACAGTGCGCTCGTACTCTGGTCTCGTGTACGTGTTGTGTATTTTGCTCCGAGGCTCTAACTAACCTAATTGACGGGCAAGTTGAGTATATATATGTATATATGGATAGTATCTGCAGTGTGGTGTGTACTATGTAAAGTATATATATAGCGAGGTTGTGAGTGTGTAGGTGCGCGGGAAATTCATTGAGTACGAAATATGGGTGAAGTGAAGTATGAATAGGTAGCTTTTAATTAATAATTTGCACGCTTGCTATTGTTAACGACATGCGCTCTAAAAATAAACTATAGTGTAAAGTCGGTCACGATAACACAGTTGAAGTGATGACAAATTTACCTTCTTTTATATACTTAATAGCGAGTGTAAATATAAACTTTTTATTATAAAACGACGAAATAATACCATATTTTCATTATGCAATAGTCTACTTAGTCTTTAGCTGCTTAATAATTAGCTAACGTTTTACAGTTATAAAATAAAATGATACAATTTAAACACCCATGAAATCCCATAATATAAATCTTAAAAAAGCAACGCTTCTTTTTTTCATTATGATAATTACATATATATAATAAGTAAATATAAATAAACACTGTAGTCACACAGCTTGAATAATATAAAGCTTTCCATCACATCGTCTCGCTCTCTTAATGAAATTACATATAGGTATATTAAATTCGCGCTGGTCCCGCAAAAATTAACACACGTGCCACATAAGTATATATTACCTTCGTCTCATATTAAATCATCAGCACGTTTCCAGATCAGCGTGCGGAAACACGATCATCGCCGACAAACATTAAAAAATGCAGGTATGCGCATAATATATATATAGGTACAGAACAAGCTCTCCTCTCTCCGTCGCGACGACGTCTCGGGCCACCCACATCACGGCTCCCCTCCTTCTCGTTCTCTCTCTTCGCTGTGTCAGATCGACTCTTTCCGCGCAGTCAGTCGCGCGGCGCCTCTCGCTTAGCACCGCGTCGCCCAGTACAGAAAGTAACCTCGCCGTTGCCGCTAATATACCTGCTGCATGCATCATCCTCATCAGGTGGTGACCATGAGGAACGAGCGCGAGGACTGTCCCGTCCGGGCGAACGGCAACGCGAACGCCAACAACAATTGCGGAGGTGGAGCTGGGGCACCGGGTGGCTGTCAGCCTATTGCCATGGGTCTTGACGCGCTGCACCATCTCTGCAGGCAGGTCTATCCCGACCAGGGCAACCCTCTCACTGTCACTGCCATCGTCAAGTACTGGTAAATATAGTGCAGGTTTTCTTCTCTTATCCGCGATGCTCTTTGTTCCGAAGCGTCGCCCTAGGTGCCTGCTTGCTTACTTGTTGCGTGCTCCGGGCGACCAGACGCGCTTCGCGGAAATAACCTACAAATCGCGCGCGACCGCTCGTTCTGCGCGCTTTTTCGCGCACTTGGTACACGCGGAGCGTCCGGGTCTCGGCGTATACTTATAAAGATCTCCGAGGAAGCGAATTAACGGTACTTGCCTTATACTGCGATATTGTACAAGCCGCGCGATTTTCGTATTACTTATAATGTGTCGCGCGAAGTGAAAGCCGTTGCTCAATCATGGCGAGCGCGCGGATATAATATACTTATACGGCCTGTATATATTAATATAATACCCGATTTCGACTATTTAAACCACACCCACGCGAGGAAAATTTCGGAACAGTCGTCTCAAAACAAAACAAAGAAGAAGGCGCGTATTACCTTCTAGTTTAACTAGTGGAAAAACCGCATTCTATAACGTCCACGCGCGTGTGCGTGCGCGTATGTGTATTGTGCCGCAGGTTGGGTGGTCCCGATCCTCTGGACTACATCAGCATGTACGAGAACCCAGGATGCCCGGAGCTCGGCGTCCCACCACACTGGCATTACATCAGGTATGTGTGTGCACATAATAGTATAGAGAGAATGAGTGTTGGGCGGCGATCAGCTGATGACAATTGTCGTGAGCGGTGAATGGGAATCGAGCGTGAATTGAATTGAATAAGCTTGTGTAGGTAGATGCGGGGAACGGGAATTGTTAAAAAAGCTTTTATTTATATTTACTTTATTATATTTGATTTTTTTTTTATTTAGTTGCCACTTATACGTAATTAAACTTGCTTTTTAATAATTTCGTTGCACTATGACGACGAGGGAGTAAGGTTTATGAGCAATAGGAACAAAGGAGCTTTGATGGTACTATTTCTCTCAGGCAGACCATGCGACATCCATAATGAGAACATTTCTCTTCGTTCTTTGTGGCTCTGAAAAAAAACGCTCCGCTGCCTTGTTTGTATTTATAACAGACGTCCTTTTTCCACGCGTTTTTTCTTCATCTTTCCCCACGGAAATTTAATCTATATACAAAAAGTCAAACCCTACGTATACAAGACACCGGGGACAAAATTAAAGCTCACGACATTTTTCACCCTCGCCGTTCAATCTCTTCTGGAAAGCTCGCGCGCGCGCGCAATTTCAAAAAACCATCTACGTTCCCCTCCGTCCCTCTTTGTTATCATTAAAAACCCCATAATTTTCTCTCCCTTCCACGAAAAACGACGCGTACTTACTTTTGCAGCTGTCCTGACTTGCGCTCGCGCGCGCTTCACTTACCGGCGTCTAATAATATACACACACGGGGGGATAAAAATCGCGCCGCGCAGTTCCGAGGGCGAGGCGCACCGGAAATAGAGATTTCTTCCTCTTCTTCTTCTTCCCCTTTTTCGCGCCGCGACGGAAATATACGGCGCGCGCGTGCCCCGTCACTCAAGCTTTTTCCTCTCACGGCGGCGTCTATTTTTTCAGGGGAGGGGAAGAATAGTGATAAAAGATTTTTTTACCGTAAGAAGGGTATTTGTATTTTTGGGAGGCTGTTAATGACCGTAGGGACGGCCGAGGTTATGCACTCCTTGGGAATCGTTTTCTCGTTTGTTCTTCTTGAAGCGTTAATTTATTATTTGAATTTTATTAATTGAAT
Organism: Torymus auratus; assembly: GCA_900474315.1. NCBI lineage: Eukaryota > Metazoa > Arthropoda > Insecta > Hymenoptera > Torymidae > Torymus > Torymus auratus. The sequence goes on along the minus strand of UXGD01001233.1, from coordinate 17,638 downwards.
TAGAATTAGAATAATATTTTCTATGGAATTGCTTCAAAGAGGAAGCTTTAAATTATATGCATCATTATTTTCTTTTCTTTTTTAATTTGAATTATCTATAGTTTGTTATTTGTTGATGTTTATTAAAAATTGTCACCATTTTTATTTACTTTATATCTTTAAAGATATTTAATGTATCATCATATAATTTTTACGATTGATAGATGACTGATTTTTTTTTTTTAAATTTAACATTTATGAATTATAATAAATTAAGTTATAGAGGAAGCAATAAAGTGGCAGCGGCTTACTTTTTCGTATAGCTTCGAGTCATAAAACTTTCTTTTCGAAAGTCTCTGTTCCTGTGACTCTTTTTACAGCACCCGATACGCAAATAAAACCTTGACGTGACGCATCAATTCGCGACTAAAATTTAACCAATTTACGACACCGCAATGCAGTATAACTGCATTTACATACAAACATTTTATTATACCATATACAAAACAAAAAGAAAACCAATATTCACTTTTTTGTGAGATTTTAACAACAACTCCTTTGTTCCTTATCTCTTCAATAATAACGTATACATTTTATTTAAGAAATTAAACATAGGCCGAACCCAGTTCTAACAACCTCAATTCTCTCTTAGTTTCGGCCTCTCGGATCTCCACGGCGACGGCCGGCTCCACCAGCGCACCGGTCCCGGTCAACCCTCTGGTTTCGGCTTCGAGCTGACCTTCCGACTGGCACGCGCTCGCGACGAAACGACGCCGCCCACCTGGCCTGCCAACGTCATGCAGCAGCTCGCCAAGTACGTCTTCAACTCGTGCAACAGCTTGCTACCTGGTGACCACGTGTCCTGGCACAGACCTCTTGACGGCTCGCCTGACGGTAGGGTCACGCAGATACTGATGACCAAGGACCCGCAGTTGCCGCTTATGGCTAGCACGCCTCACGGCGATGTGAGTATATTGTATAGCTTTTGGTTACAATGTTTCATAAAAAAAAGAATCTATATTTTTATGTAATATAGATTCATTTTTATGAAGTGTATAATAATGAGCGTTGAGAAGAAAGAAAATCTGACGAGGATGATCATAAAATAAAGAAAAGTAAATATCATACTTTAGTAGGATATGGGAAGTAATGTAACATGGAGATGTATACAGATTATTATACGCCCTTTTTTAATACGTATAATTTTTTTAAATGTCAAAAAAGACAAATTTGTTTAAATCTAAATTTATGTGTCCACGTATATACTGTTGCTCTAATTAACACAGCTATTTTCATTATACGGAATACTACAAACAATCGCCACATACATGTAAAATAAAGCTATCAATCGTTTTCAGGTCACGTTCGCTCAGATCGTAGGCGTGACATCAGACGAGCTGCAGGCGATCCAGTACTGGAACGGTCTGGGCATGATAAACCTGCTGAAATCAGCGCGCAGCGTCGGGCCCTGGCTCGTCACGGACATGCGTCGCACGCGTTCGGTGATGGAAGAAGACCCTACGATCGCCCAAAAGATCCAGAGTGGCATCGAGCGCGAGGGCTCGAACCTCAGCGGTGTGTCCGCCAAGTGCTGGTGAGTGTCGTTTTTTGAATTTTGTTGAAGTATAGAAAAGACAGAAATGATCAAATTGAATGGGTCGTTGCAGGTGGGTGCAGGTGAACGGTGAGAAGAGCACAGAACAGTACAGGGAGAAGAGGGAAGAATCGGACGACGACCAGGAGAACGAGGAGCCGGATGTCAAGCCGGACATCAAGTTGGAGAGATTGTCGCCGTGCGAGTCCGACGTTAGCATGTCGGAGGAGTCAATGGTCAAGACGTTCCCGGGGCTACATCTCACGTTTAACCTCGAGTCGGGGACCATACTTCCCCTAGCACTAAAGTTAGTGACACATGTTTGTCTTGATTAGTGTATAGTATACATGAGGTGATTAACGATGTCGTTTGTAATTTTCGTAGAGGGAGAGTGCTGCATGGAAGACACTTCACATTCAAATCTATTCAGTCTCACACGGCGATTACGGTGGTCGCGTCCTCGGTCACCGGCACGCTCGTTACCAGGGAAAAGCCCTACGCGCTTCAGGGCCTCTGGCTACACGTGCTCCTACCCGACGAGCTTGCCCTGCGGATGGTCGAGGATCTCAAAGTGCTCAACAATCCCGAGCAGGTAGTACTAATGTCTAAGTGTATATAGGTTGGGAATGTTTATAGATTGTGACGTGGTGATTATGTGTTTTAGCTCCAGCTGCCGAAGACGTTCTCCTGGCCGGACCACAACCTCGCTATTACCATTATCAATGATCAGTGAAGAGGTGTATTTCGTTTCTTTCATTTTCTTTAGTTTGGTTATATAAGCGTTTTTTCGACGACTTTTGATACAGACAGTATATGTAGGAATTCAGATGACCGAGGCGGTGCGGTTACGCTGATGGAAAAAAAGATCTTTATTAACGGTATAGGTGAATTTTGGTAATCTACTGAACGCAAAACTAATGTTTTTTTTTTCTTCTTACCAATTATTCAGAATGTTCATTTTTTCGTGTTTACGTGGTTCAGTGGATTTGTCGATATTTTCTTGGATAAAGACGATTTTTTTTATTAGTGTAAAATGAAAGTATTACTCAGTGGCCCTATTACGAATGAATCCGGCCTTATGTAATTTAATTTATTATGTATAATCTGCGAGTGAATTTTCTACTCAAACGTGTTGAGTTAAGGAAGATTATTATTTATACGATATATATATACACGAATTTTGTAAACGATTGCACGCGTGCCTTATCATAATTATATGTAGATCAATGAGTACTATTATTATTTCTACTGAGATGAACGGAGGAGAATCATAATGTAATTGTTAACAAATTTTACTTTAAAAAGAAAAAAAATTCTATAAAAATATATTTAATTTTTGTACATAAGATATAGTTTATACATAATATACCTGGCGAAATTTATAGGAAACTTTTTAATAATAAAATATTGTACATAGATACCAACATTTTTTGCTCACTTATCATTCAAACGTTCTTACCTACTAATAAACAATTATTTTACGAAATTTTGCACTTTAAAATTTATTTCGACAAAAGTGTACAAACTTAACGATCACAAATCACAGGACTGCCAAAATTTGAACAAATCACAACTGAGGATTCGCTCGACTCGGCCTATGTTTACATCCACCGATCGCTCTGCAAAGAAGAAACACAATCATCCTATCAGTTTATACACTCGGTGTGATCGCCTCACAATGTTTCCGTCCTGTGCTCGCTCATCTTCGTCTATAAATTTTTATTAAAACTGTGCTCCCGTGTATTTTTATTTAAACAATATTCGTGCAAAATCGTAAACAAACTGTGCTCCCGTGTATTTTTATTGAAACAATATTAGTGCAGTTAAAATCGAAGAAGCTGTGTTCTCGTGTACTTTTAGTCCCATTTACTCCCAGATCATGAAGTCTTACCGTATTATCATCAACAAGGACCGCAATCGTTCAGCCATTGCGGTAATCGATGATAATCCAGGTAAATACTATCAACGTAACTTATAAACATACTCACAGGAGATGTGTTTGGGCACTTCGCGGAGATTGCGGAGGACGTTGCCGACGATGCGAAACGCCCCGATCCAGAACAGCACGACCACACAGAGCGTCACCACGTTCTCGAAGTCGTTGCAGGTCAGGCTGCCGATGGCCTCGAAAAAAACCCGCACCGCTCGACCCCAGCTTCCTAGCGTCGCTGTTATCATCTATATTGAAAATTTACATGCGTGTATAATATATTATCGTGCATTATGTAATAATATATATAAGGACGTACGGAATCGAGGCTATCGCCGTAATTTTTGACGAGGATAAGGCCGAGGATGAAGGAGACGACGCTGGGTAGGAACCTGACCGGGTCGTCGGCTACCGCGCCGGTGTCGATTTTGCCCTCAAGCAAGCTGCCCAGCTCCAGGGTCAGCCAGTAGAAGGCCGTCGAGGCGAGCCGCATCGGCCACGCGAATAACTGCGGCAGTCATATTTAGAAAATTATTATCCTCTATTATTATTATCGTTAGGGATTATTACGTTGGAGTTTGCCGGGCTGTGGTGGTCCATGATCGTCGTCTCCATGATCTCCACGCACTCGTCCACCTCGTGCAGCTGCTGCTGAGGGTGGAATTTTTCGTCCGGGGACCGGCGCGCGATCGATCGTCGACGGCCAGGCATCGCGAGATCCTTAGATTTTTGATAAATATGTAGTTACTTGGCTAATTTTCGGTGATTCCGGTCATCAGGCGCACTGGCATCGGGAAATTTCGACGGTTAGGGTGATGTGATAATTTATGCGAACGGTGTGAAATTGGGCGTGAAATTTTGATAGCTATTTTTGTATATATACATGCATTTTCGTTCTTTTTGAATACAGAGATAGTATGCGACTGTTTTTTATTGAATGTAAATGTAAATCTTATAGTATTGAGTTATCATTTTATATATTTGATGATTGAATGAGTATATTAAGGAGACGCGTGTTATAGTAGGTAAACAAGAGGTTTATTTTTTGAAAAAAGTTGGACTTTATTTTAACATATACAGCTTTGATAGCTTTGTCATTCGAGTCGTAAACAACATTTGGAATATAAAGCTACGAGCACCGCTTTTACAATTTTTTACATAATATATATATATATTAAAACGGTATTTTTTGATATAATTTTCTTTAATAAAAATTAATTGTTAAGTATTTATAATAATAAATATTTTTACAGAAACGAGCTTTTTACGTCTACCATATATTTATAAAAAATTTTAAACGAAGCGTTTATAATTATAATGATCGTTAAAAATTTGATTATAATTACATTTTAAATTATACATATATATCCTAGTAAATTTAACGTGTTACATATATATAATAGGAAAGGATTACCTTATAAATTGAATAAATGACGATAGCCTTATATAAAATTACGAAAGTTTGCACGTCGACAGTAACAGTTATATACCGTGTAATTCTCTCTCATCGCGTTCGAATCAACAGATGCATATATAGATTTTCCCATTAAAATAATAACAATGAAAAGATATGAAGTATAGACTAAACTATATCAATATGGTTCGCAACAATAATATATATATTTTCGTCCGCTTTTTTTTAATACATTATACGCATATAGTATATGTAGCGAAATAATCATACGACTCTCAAGGCTGCATTTATATATAATATTTATAATACGTATTTGTGTCTGTGTATGTGATGTTTATATATATATAGCTAAAAAATTCAGCGACGCTATTGCAAAATGAATTTTCACCGCGCGACTGTATAATATATATACTTAGTGTGTGACGTACGTGGAGCGAGAGAGCAGCGCGTCCCATTATTAATCGATATGTCTTTGCTTATCTAATAAGGCAGTATTTTTTTCATTGGTGCATGACGAGAGATTCTCGCTGTAATAATTATCCCTTGGTCGATTAACATTCTAAAAACGTCCTTTGATCGCGCATATATATAATAGAGTATACAATAGAGAATATATATATTCGCGCATGTATATATATATATATTTATCTTTCATCTAAAAAAAAATGTCAAGTTAACACAATATATATATCCTAGTAATTGATATAGATCCACAACTGACCTGTAAATGTAAAAATCCGTTTTTTGCGTGATAATAACCAACAACGCGTGTGCGTGTCTGTATGTCTGTTATGTGGGTGTGTGTTTGTGTGCGATCGATCGCATTAGTTCACGGCGGGATGTCTGCGTGTGTATACTTACGTCGCCGGCTCTTTAAATGTGAAGTAGCGAAAAAGTCGGTCACTTTTTTCGAATAGCCCTAGATTCACATACCATTCGCGTTAACAATTCACGAAGACCAGCGCGTTGTTTTGTCTCCCCTCCCCCCTTGTTAAAAAAAGAAACTTCATTGTTAATGCAAATCGCGCGTGTATAATAAAAACGAAAAATAATCGCACAATTGTATATAAACAAACAAACAAACAATAATGTACATAACGACGCGCTAGTATTCCACAATTATTATCCAACTTGACTATCATGAAAGGCACGTCAGTGAGAGCCTCTGCAGGATCAGAACAAAGCCGACGGCGAGGACTAGGTGCGGTGAGCTGCTGCCCGGGTGAGGCCGCGTCGAGCCGTTGCACGCGTCCGCGTCACTGCAGGATTGCACGCAGCCCCGTAGATACCTGTGCCGATAAAAACGTAGATTTTCTGATTCACGTTTTGTTTTTATTGGTGGTGTATAAAAAGGGATAGGCGAGTTTGTGTATACCTGTTTTCGAAGTAGAAGCCACCGCAGTGGGACATGCGTATGAGCTCGGAATCGGTGGTTAGGGTCCCGCTGTCTAAGGCACAGGTGCGCACTGTCAATGATACTCCGCTGTCCACTGCAAAAGTTTACAAAATATCGCTTTTAAAATTTATTTAGAAACTATTATATAGTTTATTTTTCAGTTCGTCAGAAGTTTAGTCAATGACAATAGGAAGAAACTTTAAAATCTAACGAAACAGAAAAAATTGTTATCAAATGGAACGTAAACAAAAAAAAAACAGATTGGTCTTCGTGTTATCGGAGCACTTGTCCAGTGTTACACTGACCCCATTACACCATTACCCCACCCCAACGAGTCAAAAACCCGCCCGCACGCATTGCCCATCATTCGTGCCACATCTCAATTCCCCTATATCAAAGTCCTCAGCTCGTTCGCCCAATTATACACCAGAAATTTGAAGCTCGTCGGAAAGACAAACGCGCGATATATCGCGTGTGCTACGGACGTTCCGCTTCAAAATTAAATTAGCCCTCTCGTGTGAATATACACACATCACACACGCGTATATAATATAGCTTACCGTAGACACCGGCGAGCTTGACACAGGCGGTAGCTGGGAAGAGGCCATCGCGGCCCTTGCGACCGCCAAGACAGGGCGACTGGAGGAACTCGAGGCTGCCGTTGTTGTGGAAGGGATCGTCGCAGGCCGAATTGTCGCCGCCGATCGAGACGCACTTGAAGCAGTCGATCGCCTCACCTGTTGAACGTTGAGAAATCATTTTATAGTTTTAGTTTATAACTTTGCGCATAATTTTGAATTTGGCCGGTTATTTTTATGGTAATTGTAAGATCCTTATTATGCGTATAGATTTATTAGTATATTTTTAAAAAAGTACGTATCGTTATATCTAGAAAAATGCTAGTTAAACTGTTCCCTTGGTATATAGAAAGTGGACACTTCAAAATATCTATGGTATAGTTATATTTGTTAAATATAGTTCTTTGTAAAGCTGTACTTTAAAATAAAAAACGCATTATAATTACTCTCATAAGACGCAGCAATTGCTTCTATAACATTTAATTTAGTTGTGTTACGAGATTCATTGTAATATACGAGATGTAAGAAATGTTTTATTGTCAGTGATGCGCACATTCTGCATTAAATAACTAACAAAAATTAGCCCTCGAGCACAGAAAATCACCGACTTCCCTCAAAACCATCCTTATTCCTCCTCGAGAATTGAATGTTCTAACGAACTTACCATGGGATTGGTGATCGTGACGTCATTCCCTACTCCTTTCGGCCATCTTGCCTGTACAGACCAATCACACAGGCTCCCACAGGCAAGATGGCCGTCAGGAGTAGGGAATCTCGCCTGCATAGACCAATCACACGTCGTGTAACGTCACGACCACCAATCCCAATAGAGCCTCGTTCGAAGAGATTACAAAGTGTAAAGTGTAGTACCCCCTCCCCTCGTGCTGGAAATCGCGCGTTCTAAGTAGTTAAAAAATTAACCGCTTATTGGCGCGCCCTCATCCCGCGCGCGTCGCGGCCTGTTATTCTTTCTTTTCGCGCGCTGGAGAAAGGTTATTGCGTTTACTTATAGAGTTCAACATGGGAAAACGTAAGAACAGTGATAGTGATATCAAGATAGAAGCCCTCAGGAAGAAATTGAGAAAAGCTAAGGGCGACCTGGAAAGATTAAAAGCTGAGCAAAAGGAACTAGATAACAACAACAAAGAAGATTCCAGTAAAGATGGAGGTACCGAACAAGACAACAATTCACAAACGTCTGAAGGTAAGAAATAATAAAAAATCCCTTTTTTAAGTTGAATATATATATAACAAATCAGCGTCTACTCTCGCAGGTAGTAAGTAGTATACGCATTAGTTTCATATGAGAAACTAAATAACAAAACAGGCACACTCTCGCAGGCAGTGTATAGTTATGGAAAAAAAACAGCAAACAGAAAATGAAATTTCGTGGTACTTAGCACTAAGACACGTACCCGCGTGTACTTGTTCGTGCGTGTTTTTACGCGCACAAGCTGAGAATGTAAACATGCAATTCTTTGTTACCTATCTTTACCGACTTCTTATTCCTCCTCAAGAACTATATATACATACCTAACCCAATATTCGCCACATCACCGCGCACCCCCGGAAAAAACGCTACTTAGCGCACACGTGAAGGGGGGAACCCAGCTCTAATCGACGAAAGCACGCGCGGCAATCCCGAAGACAATAAGCCATCACCATCATCATCATCATCCCCTTTTTCCCGCCTTTGTACGTCCCAATCGACCGGAACGGCGCGATAATAAGAACACGCCGAGCGCGACGAGTCATCGCACGCGAGAGCAACACGTGGTCGTCGACGAGCGCGTTCCAGGATATATTATTGTCTACGCGGGTTTTTGTCCCTTGGGCGATAGCTGCTCTGATGATGACGATTTCTTCGTGTCGTGTGACACAACGCGGGGGTGTACGTTGATCGATTCATCTTTCACTGTCCTGCGTGTCCGGCCTCGAGTTTTTTTTCTTTCTTTCTTTCGCGGTTGTGGCACGATCATGGCGCCGGTCGTCGTGTAGGCGATATATGAGCGAGGAAGGGGTGGCTTCGAACGAAGAGAATTGTTACAAGTAGAATAAGATCGATCGTCGTGTGCGCCGATGGTCGAAGGTGTGTAGCGGAGAATCTGTCGAGAGCTTTGGGTTGGAACCGTATGTGTTGTGGCGAATCGGATATACTCTCTGTCCCTTTTTTTATATATTATATTGTAGGATATATCTATAGCCAATTTATCGTGCATATATATACAGTTACGATATATTAATGAACAAAAATTGTATAAAAAACAAAAACAAAAAAATAGAGAAAATTACCCTGCGATCTAAGACGAGTAATTAATAGACGAGAAATAAAAATAACAACAAATATGAACAAAATTATAAGTTAAAAAAATCGGATATACGAAAGCTTCACTATATATAATACCAAACTTCGCCGTCCAAAATCTACAATAGCAATAATTACATATACAACCCCCAACTGTTTTTTCACACACATACACTTCGACCTACTATACACCACCTTAAAAAAAAACAACCACTAACGAACCCAAAACTTCATTTACCGCGCACACATTAACTTTTTTCTCTTTCTTTCTCTCTCGCGCGCCTTATCGAGGACGATAATCATGGCACTAGCACGCTACCCGTATGTATGTGTTTGCCTTCACGCACGTCAGCCGGTGTGTCGGTCACTCGCTCGCGGATCGATGGTGAGCCGCAGCAGCACCACAGGTTTAGAATTAGGCCTCTTATTAATCACAGGAAACATACATACCTCACCCTGTGATCCTACCCCATAATACGTAAACACCACAATAGACCACACACTCACCACTTCCAAGCATCATAAGCCAGGCGGCGAGTGCAACGCCGGCGATCGGCGCTGCTCCGGTCCTCCGCCACATCGGCGCGCCGATTATCCCCTATGTTACCCAGCTCTATCCATTATATATATCTTACTCGCTCGCTTCTCTTACTCTATATACAGGCGGATAGCGCGCTCTACCTACTCGGGGTAGCGGCGCGGTCGAGACTGACGGCAGCTCGCGCGGGTAGTGGCTCTCTCTCTCCTGTTGTGCCAGCGGGGTAACCAAGGGAACAAGTGCCAGCGGCGCGCGCACGCCAGAGCTTGTAAGTAAGTAAGTACGGAGAGAACTGAGGGTGGGCGCGGGTGCTGTATTATTATTATATAGGGATATGCAGAAGGTGAGAGATGAGAGTGGGAATTGTATTTTAAGGGGGTAGCATAAATCGCTACCTAATTAGTATAAAGAATTGTAGTGTAAGTTAAATATACTTAAAATATGACAAATCTTTATTTATACGCAGAAAAGAAACGAAGTTATGTAGGGGCACAGGTTTCCTTCGACGCCTATATCGCAGGACTACTCCATTCAAATCCATATATATCCGCGCGCGTCTACACTGCAAAATTCATACCCGCACCCACATACACCCGGTAGGCCTATACTCACCCCCTCAGTAAATAAATTCGGCAGATTTATCCAGCGACCCACCCTCGAAAAAAAAAATATATCTATTACACCGCAAACAAGCTTTATTCTCCCCTCCAACTATATACTCTCTTCTCTCTGTATTATGAAACTTTAATTTTCATTCTCGACTGTATACACCGAGCGCACAATTCACCCTCGCAGTTCGATAGATCAATTTTAATTTACGATCGCGTAGATATGTACTGAAAAAATCATATAGCGAGCAGCGCGGCTACCGTAGCGCCCGGTTGTTATCAATATTCATATGAGAGAGAGACTGAAGGAAGTGCGGCTTTCTGGACCGCGCGGAGAGTATTGTCAAACATTCATTTCGGCCGCTGCGCGCGCGCTCCGCAGACTTTCTTCGATTACTCTTTCACACGTTAATTATACGCGTGTCTATATGTATACACACATATATAATAACGATCGAGAGCGAGAGGTGTACCTCTATATACGTGTATGTGGATAAGGGTGTGTGCGCGCGGACGATCGATAATCTCGCGCGCCTGTATATACATGTGTATACTAGACACTTATATAGATATATGTATGCCTTGTTATATTCTTGCGAGATGTTTTTTTTTCTGTATAAACTCGCCTTGCACTCGGGCCGATTAACAATCACGCGGAAGTACACGGTCTAATCCATTACCAGCGCGGGCCGACCCGAAAGGCATATCGCACAGTACGACTATGTGAGCGAGCCAATGACCGAGCGCTCGTCTTATTGCCAAACTCTCGAGAGGCTTACATAGGTATTATAAAAGTCGATGTGTACCTGTGTATATATATGTTGTTGTTGGTTAAGGAGGGTCGGGATCTTAAAGGAATTTTTAACTGGACGTATAGTTGTCATTTTTTATACGTGTAAAGTACTTGAATATTATGGCTCGTATACCAAACGCATATATAATTGTATACTAGAACCTCTTCAACGCGCATTAGCCAATGTTCGCCCACACCCCTAAAAACTGTCTTCTCAACACACGCCGACGTATACATACCTACACCGCGCATCACGCGAACTCGCCTCTATAATATGCATCGCACGCGAACTTCCCTGTAAGCATATTACAATATGTATATAATCGCGACAAATTGGAATATCGCGCTCATTAGGTTATTAATGCGACTCTCGACATCGTACGTGCGCGCGATTTATTTATAAGCCGCCGACGCCGCGCCCGGCAGCGTTGGAAAATTAAATGCGCGCGGGTTAGTTTCTCTGATAACGCTGTGCATAATTACTTCCGTGCGGAATATCGTACAATTATAGAGGCTGTTCTCACACGTGCGGTATAATAATTGTGCCAAGGTCGCGAGATGATGAAAAGTAGTGTAATTTTATGTATATTGTAGGCAGCGGTGGTGGAAGATGAGAGAGAGTTTGCGAATTGTTTAGATGGGAGAGAGAGGTTGAGTGTGAGGAGAACATGTGTGGTTTGTGAGTCATTGGTGATCTCGAGTGTCGTGAGAAGGAATCCTATTATATGATATTCGGAGTAGGGTAGGCTGTGGGTCACAGGTTTCGCTTAGACTCTGAATACTTAAAGTTAATTTAAAGAAAATGGTTGAAAAAGACCTCTTTTTATACAAACAGTAATTGTTTAGTCTAGAATAATGATAATCTCACACATAATTTTGCAGACAGAGAAGAAGAGTAGGTATATAGGGGCACCGCGAGGTTTCAGTATAACAATTCTTTTTCAGGATTAAAGAAAAGATAAATTCTGAAAATCCGTATAGGTACAGCTCAATTCTTACCGGTACGTTAATTATTTTCTTACGTACTTTACACACCTTTAACGATATATCCGCACGCGCGGTCCAAAAATAATCTCACAGCTGCTTTTTCATTTATAATACCATTATATACCATTTATTTTGATATACCTCCTAATTCAATTATTAGTATCAGATCTCTATATATTACACCCATAAACCTACACGCGCCGTTGATATACAATAAGAGCTTACTGCTACTATCTACACGTGAAATAAAAATTTCAGTATAGACCGAACCGATATAATATAGAGCAAACGATGCCATATACAACGATATCACAGAACGAAATGAATATCTAAATACTCGTTACCTATATTATCATAAATAAAAATCCATAGCCCCTACGACCGAGTCGCTATAACAATATACATCGCGTGCGCGCCGCGGTTCCTTAGCGTATACATCTCGGCTATTACGATACACGTAATATTATATACCCTTAGGTATAGAGTTTCTCTCAGTCTTTTTATTAATTTAATAAAATACTGTATATATATATATAATATAATTAACAACAGGGGAAAAAGAAAACTCCAAAACTACTTGTTACTCTTTTCAGTATATAGAAACACGCGCGTGTTCGCCACATAGAACATGACTCACCGCCGCATGTAAATGTCTTCAACGCAGAGCTATATACCGTTACCCTCGCGCGTTACATCACTGCTATACAGAGACCCGGGCACCAAAGACTCTCTCATAAAAATCTCTCCTTCTCACACCTTCGCTCGCTCGCCGCCACGTATACATTTAAACGCACACATACACGAGAATTCATCTCTCTCTCCTCTCTCTTTCTCCCGCAACTCTCAGCCGCCGCTCTCACGCTTTTATCGCTTTATTTTCGTTCCCTCTTTCTCCGTACGTATACACCTACATATATACACGTCACACACGCACGCATTATATATATATACACAGTCTCTCGCCCCCCGCGGCCGCCGCGGAGAAAGAAGAAGAACCCAAGTGGCCGCAACATCATCACGCAGTTGAATCGCGTGTCGCGGCTATATAGCGCGGAGGACTTGAGGATAGGAGAGGAGGACAGTGCGCACACTCACACGTACAGCTAGCGAGTGAGTGATCGACCGACGGACATTACACATCCGCGACCACCAGCAGCAGCAGCACACCGCGGATCTCGCCGCATTGTATAGTGCCTTACGCACGTGCACGCGCGCGCATATATATATATACACACAGTACACACATGTATGTGTGTAATATTACAGGTCGTCTCGTCTCTCTCGACGGTGCACCGCTTGAACAGAGCACCAGCAGCAGCATATAAGCATCCGCGTTTATACTTATATATATACACAGAGAGAGAGAGAGTGTATCTCACGTACATATAGTAGTCGTATAGCATGTGAAAGGGGGGAGCAGCAAGAGCGCGAGCGAGTCTATGTGTGTGCGTCGTCGCACTCTCGCAGCTTCCTCGGAGCTGGTGGCGAGGAGCTAGCGACGCTGCTGCTACTCTCATGGAGTGGAGAGACAACGGCCGTCGTCCGCGCGCCGGCAGAGGTTCCTCGTCCTCGTCTATAATAACTTTGTCATCTCCGGGATGCCGTGAATGACGCGGCTGCTCGCACGCGCAGGTTTACAAAAGTGCAACTCTCGTAGTGTGTCTCGCGGACGTGCCGCATATCTACTTATATATAGTCTACGGATATATACTCGGGACGACGCTGCCTGGAGAACTTGAGGATGGGACAGTCGTCGAGTAACAACACCGGCCACAGCGGTGAGTAGCAACCAGCCGCTTGTGTGTGTGTGTGTGATGACGATGATGGGGTCCCTCACAACGGGACTCGGCGCGGTTAGCAACCGATAGATATATAAGGTAGACAGAGACAATTGGCAGGTTGAGGTTAGGATTACGCGGTTGCTTATACGCGGTCGTATGGTGATCAGAGGTCACAGGTGAAGATGCTGTGCTGGCAGTACGTGCCTATAGGTGAAGGGTTAGGAAATATAGAGAGTGGCTGTGTTTTTTTGAGGTTAAGTGTGCGCGGTGGCGAACGGATCAGGTGTTTGCGGTAGCGGCTATTAATACGAGTATTATATTCAATGTGTAACAGCAACCTGCTGAAGCTTGTAAACAATCGATAGTACAACTCTTTGGTCATTCATTCATTCCCAATCTGCAAACGTTAGAAAGCTTTGCCAACTCGCGCGTTTGCATGTAATATATTATACGCACGCGACGAGCTTTCGAAAAGCGCATAGGTAGCTGGCGAATGTATGTACACACGGACGGGGGCGCACTATCTTAGGCCCTTTCAGCGGGTGGAGGATTATTGATTTTTTGCCCTCGCGCTCTCTCTCTGAAGACGAAGAAGTAGTGTGTGCCCCATAAACGAAGTAGGTCAGCGGGCTAATCGAGTTTGTTTTGAGCGCGGGGGAGGTTAGTTCTCACTCTCTCGCGCTATTCAATCCTTTGCTCCCTCGAGGTCGCCTATGTATATTATGTACCCAGATGCTCGTTTCTTTTTGTTTTATCTCGCGAGGTATAAAGTTTGCATTGTACACACGTGATATTTCGAACGGTAGGAGTACTTATATGATTACATATTCGCAGTGAGAGAGAGAGCACACGCTGTGTTACCAAGATTTTAAAGAATAAATTTCATCGTCGCCGTAGTCGCCGAATCGCCGTTCGCTTATACAACTGATAAATGATAACGCGTATTATCAATGGTTCTCCGGTGCATCGTGCGCTAACTCGATGTAATATTACGGGCTCCGCGGACGCGCTGCTCGCGCTGACAAGTGACAGCTGATTTATTGTTTACAAAACTGCGAGCGAGAGAATGTATATATAAGACACGCGTGGGGGTCGGTAACTCAGCGACTGTTGTCTGCCTTGTCGATAGTAGCTCGGTTACCGCTGGCCGGGGGAATCACATTTTCGTCGTGATGTGTAGTTTTTTGGAGCTGCGCCATCTGGATGGTACCGAATTTGACCGCGGGTTTTCGAAACTGGCGCTCTGCGCTCGAGGTATATTTTCAATTTCGTATGTAAAGGGAAAATTCATTGTGGGATTTATGAGAAGGAAATGTTGTTTCTGAAACAATTAAGAAATGTATAACATATGCAAAATAGGTATTTATTGAACAAACATTGATGTGGCAAAATTTGTTCAATTGTCACGGGACGATAAGTATGAGCAATATGGACAAATGAAAACAACCAGGTATACTTTCCCTTATCAGAATTATAACACAAAAGTTTATCGTTCGCTATATCGTATAACAGATAATACACGTTTGAAAACAAGCGAAAGGCGATATAAACGCTGTCGTACTTATAAACACTTCTCGAAACCAAACCGCGATCACACTTTTTGTAATAAACAACCCTGCCACAAACGTCGCGTAAAACAAAACGTATACATACACCTACCCCTAAACGACACACAATACACACCAGTCCAAGCTTCCTCTCGGATATATTCGAGGCCGACCCTGCGCGCGACTAATTTCCCAGCGGAATGCACTCTCTCTCGCGTAATTGAATAGATTAGCCCGGGGAGAAATTCCGCAGCATCGGGCTACCGCTGGAATCTGCACGTGCGGTGTATTATATATATAGTAACCTTCCAAGACGTATAGGCGCACGTTGCGCGCACTTGTGCCCTATTATATATACCTGCCTTGGAAAATCTGGCCTCGACGTAGTGGGCATATGGTGGCGGTATGGGAAAACGTTTTCTCGCACCTCTCGGATTTTTTTTTTGGTAGGAGGGAGGAAGTCTTTCCCGCTGCAGAGGCTTGTTCCGGGAGTTTTTATGTATCGGTCGCATGTGGTTTGATGGCTGTCGAGTGTATAGACGGGAAAAATAAAAGAGTTTTCTTCCGGTGCGGAGAAGTGTGTGTCAAATCAGTGTGAGAAAAAAAATATAATTCAGGAAACACATCGTTAAGAAAAAAAAAGACTGAATTCGATATTATCCCACGTGTTATTATTATTGAATATAAATTTGTTCGTGGGTAATACATATATTTGCGCACGACGCATTGGAAAAGTTTAAACGAATCGCTATGATAAATCCGCACTTTTAATTGCCACTTCACCTTCAGTGTATACACACATATATATCCTACTATAATCTAACGTGCTACTTGTAAATACAAGATTGACTTATCGATCGGACGCGCAATTTGTTCAATCACGTCGCGATAACACCTTCAGCTAATTTAGTTAAAAATCTCTCTAATTAAAGCCATCCTAATCCAAACCTCACCTCTCTCTCTCGACACGACGACGACGTAGGGGAGAGCGCTGACCTCGCGGGTCAACGTCCCTCGCCGGCGTCATAGTCTCTCTACGCGGTCACTGCGCGCGCAAACTCTTCCGCGTGCTGGCGGCGGCCAGGGTGTATAGGTAGAGAGTAGCCCTCTCTCGCGGTTTTTCGTTGATGCGAGAGGGAGGGAGAGTGAGTAAGCCTGTCTGCCATATGACAATAACATCTGTGCGCTCGGCAGCAGCAGCAGCAGCTTGCAGGCCGCAGAGGGAGAGAGAGATGGCAGTGTATAGTGGATAATGAGAGGGAGAGCAGAGAGGAGAATGGATCGATGGGGATCATCATTGGGGTTGTTTGATTATGCTGCGGGTTTGATCGAATGCTGTATATATTTCGAATGATTTTTATACATTCTTCATTGGACGCATCCATCTGTATTATATGTCTACTTCATGATGAACAGTCGTATAATGATTTTCGAGATAATTTGGGAATCATCAGTAGTCTGATGTTAGAATTCGTAACATCTTAGCAATCTACATCTATTATTTTGTCTTTTATATTCTGTCAAAGATCACCGCGATTTCTGCAACCCCGCTATACATTTCACAAAACATTCGCATATCCCTTAACCATCGTATTATCCTTACTCACACAGCATACTATACTTCAACATAGTGTATGTGTGTTCGCGTAGAGACCGACCCAATTCCTCGGCGCAGTCCCGGCGCGTATATATTTATACATACGCCGGGGCGACGCGCGAAATGTGCACACGCGCGGCTCTTGTGACGCACGCGCTCCCCACTTTCGTCGTCTAATGACTCTCTGGAAATTCAATTCCGCGCGTCGCCGCCGTCTGCGCCTCCTCTCTCACTCTCTCTTATATATATACACACTTACGCCCTTTGCTCCTTTGCTGTGCGCGCTATTTTCGTTGACGCGCGGTTGTAGGTTTCTTTTTATTTGGAGTATGTGAGGATTGAAGATGTACGTATTGGGAGGAATTTTTCGTGGCGGAGATAAGTAAGGGATCGTATTTTGTTGTTAAGGTTTTGGGAGGGTTTTTGATGGGAAGGTGGTATAGGAAAATGAAACGATATGTTAATTGTAAATTCTTTCTGTATAATGTTATGCACGGAGAAAAATTTTGTACTGAAAATTACTATTCTTTATAGTAAACGAGGGACATACTCGTATTCTCATCAAAATTACTACAATGTATAGTAAAAATT
>UXGD01001232.1:0-37573 GCA_900474315.1 Torymus auratus | reverse complement strand
CCTTTTACGTCTGAAAAAAAAATAAAAAAATTTTTTTAAGGCACACACATGGGACAAGGTTTTTCTCGTTTTTTGAATTTTACTAGATAAGAAAAAAAGTATGTGCACGCTGAATGTAATGGTATCTTTTTTTTGCGACAGATTCTAGTTTTTCAGAAAATAGTCAAAAAAATAACGTAATAGTCAAAAAAGTAAGTCAAAAACTTCTGACTTTTGAAGGAATCAACATTTTTGACTTTTTAAAAAAAAAATTAAAGCTCTTCTAAAAAATGATACCATTAAATTTAGCGTGCACATATTTTTTCTTATCTAGTAAAGCTCAATAAAACAAGAAAAAGCTTGCTCCATGAGTGTGCCTTAAACAAATTTTTTTTTTTTTCTGAGACGTAAAAGGGAAATAATACGATTTGTTCCAAAATTCACACGCGAGCGTGACCCAAAATCGCCTAAATCCAGCAAACAGTCATCGTTTATTTCAACATCTTCAATCCTCCTTACAGCGTCCCAATTCGTCTGACTATCGGCTCTAAATTCAAATCGGCGCTTCCTCACAAGCTGACCCCTCGGTAACGATAACCGATGCGAATCGAGAGCGCGCAAATCGAGCAATTCCACCTCCCTCGACAGCCCCACCTGTTCAATCAATCAATTAATCCGCGGCTGGCCTCCTTTCCCCCTCAGCGGCACCTTTTCACCTTATCTAGCTCTCTCTCTCTCTCTCTATCCTTGTGCATCCGCACACCATGCAAATGGGCCGAGGGATTTGCGCATGCAGCGTGACCCGGCATGTAATGCACACGAAAAGGGACGACGATGCGGAGGCATAGTCAAAGGATCGTATGTTTATCGCTTCGAGATGGGCAAAGAGGCGCCTTTGTCGAGGTGAGGAGTCTACGTGTGCGAGTCAGCGAAAGAGGCCGTTTTAACGGGGCTGTGGTTTTCGAGCTGCGCTGGGATGCTGGGGAATCGACGGTTTTGTCGGTTAAAGCGTTTGGATTGGGTCTCGTTAGTGTGTAGGAAGAGCGTGTTGCTTGCGTGGGATGTTTGCGAAAGAAAGTTCTTTATGAGTTTTGTCATTATCACTTACGAAAGTGTGTTGATATTGGTTTTGATTCTGATCAAAAGGTAAATGAGACTTTTTATCAATTTTTACGTGAAGAAGTTTATCAGAAATGTTAAATAATAAGTAGTAATATTATACCGAATACTCTACCTAATTGTTAACATTTTAAACAACTGCAATGATAACGTTTTTTATGGTATGTTATAAGATTATTAAAATATGAAAATGTGCATTACGCTTTTTGTTTACTTCCTGTATAAATTATAAAAAAGTGCTTTTAAAAGATATGTATTCGTGACCCCCGACTCGTAAAGTAGGCCACTTTTCATGTGGAGCTGAAAGTTAACATGCAAACAGAACGAGCAAAGTGCTATATAATTTAATAATTTAAACGTACATATGCATGAAATTATTTAGAAATGAATGCGATTTATGCCTTTAGAGTGGTCTCTTTTTTCATATATATTTTTGTTTTATATCACGCGTGTGACATAAATTATCTAAATATAATGATAATATATATTTTCGTATGATTAAATTGACGAGTGGCGGCGTCGACAAATTAATCCAATATCATCCAACAATGGCGTTGTTGACAATGCTAATAACCGTCATACTCCACGAAAACGAAAAAAAAAAATCCGACATGGCCATCACCGCGATATTAATAGCAAAACCCATTAAAACGCCATCACAATTTTTCAGCCGCTTACTCTTTTGCGCGCGCGCGCCGAATTAATCAAACAAGTCAAACGCACGCAGCGAGCAGCAGCAACTTCTCATTACCATTAGCAGAAATTATCGTCGTGCAGCTACCACCTACGTGTACCCACACTCGCGTGCCTTTCTAATTTAAACGTCTGCTTTGGAGGAGGAAAAAAAGCTTCCCGGAGCGGAGACAAAGAGAGACTCGAAAAATGACGCGGGGAGGAAAAATAAAAAAAACGCCGCGTGTAGACTCAATTACGGCTGCGCGCACGCTTGCCTCTAAAAGCCTTTGAGCATCGCGCTCGCGCGCGCCTTTAATTCCAGAGGCCTTTTTTTCCGCGCTCGCGTGCGAACACCTCTTGCTAGGGCGTGTGCGCGGGGGAGGCGAAATTCTGTCGCGCGGCTCCCGCATCCTCTGGTAATTGTGTCACGCGCCGTCATTAAGCGAATCCCGCGGCATAATTCGCGCGCGAGCCTGAAAGAGAACCGCGCCGCGCTGAATTAACGCAAGGGGTGACGAGCCGTGTAGCGGGGAGAGAGAGAGAGAGGGACAGCTCGACGATTGAAACGCGCGTGCGTTTATAGTATATACGAGGCAGAGATATGCGTTTTGTGCGTTTGACTCGCGAATTAATTTTCAGCGCGTGATTCCGTACCGGGGCTTTTGCCACTCTGACGTGCGAGTTGTTTCGGCGATATATAGAGGCGAATTCTGTTTGATGATTATTATACTCGGGTGTATGCTTTCCGGGAATTCTCCTTATTAGTCGTGAAATCGGTTGGTAGTGCGATTTTTCGTATTTGAAAGCCGATTAGGTAGCTTTTGAATTGATTCCTGAATTTTATGATAAGGATTAATTACTCCCTTTTTCAGTTATGAATATTCATGACGAATAATATTTTGACAAGTAGATGGGATTGGGCATGAAGATGTACGAATATTTATTAAACTGAAATTAATTTCAAATTTTATATGAATAATTGTTCAAATATTATGTTAAATTAATAATAATCCCCAAACGATTTAAAAGGAGATTTAATACAATTATATATAACGCAATCCTATTAAGTGCTAGTGCAATTATGAGTTTTGAACTTTATGATTTTAGTATTGTGCTTATTTAATTGATGAATATTTGATTTTACAAAAAATTTAATAAAAATTCGCCTCCTAATATAGATTATATTATTTCAAATTAATCAAAGAAAAAAGAGAAGAGCTTCTGTTTATTCTGTCATAATAATTAATTTCATAAAACGGGTTACCAAATGACAAACTTACCAAAGAAATTTTTAGTTTCGACTAATATATTCTTTTTTCCAACATTTGGATTGATTATGTTGAACAGTTATTAACTTGCCGGTTGCTTGCACCAAAGGTATATTGGAAAAGTTAAACTTTTCAATTCACATTTATCGAGCAAACATTCGAGCATTCTATCCAAATCCACATATACGAAACAAACGACAAAGCAGCCAACACACGACAAAAAAAACGACGAATCCCAACCGCCTTTGCGCTGCCACACAAAAAGCAACGGCAACAACATTCTGCCGAGCGCCGCGTGAGCTTTCACTCTTACCACTTCACAGAGAAATGCACGGCAGCACGGGGCACTCGCCTGTATGCGCAGGCACACGCGGAGCTATACGATCATACGGTTTCCCGACGCCGAGGCGAAATCCACACCAATTAAACGGCGCGTCCAATTAAATGGCCCACTGCGACGCGGGTGAGACGCGGAAATACAGAGAATGAGGACTAGAACTGGCGAGTCTGGCAAACGTACACTTTATGGAAATAAGAGTTTTGATGGATCGTAGGCGGAAAAAGCGGGAGAAAGTGCGAGGCGAGCATTTTTCTATTATTGTTAGTTGTTTGAGTATTTTTTGGGAGTGTGTACGTCATTGATGTCGGTTTAATATTTTGTGGGTGATATTTGCTCGCTTGCTAGTTACGTTGATAAGGGTATTGCATTAAATATACATTTTTCAAAATTCTGGATGGAACTTGAACAATAGTTGATAGCACTTACACTATGAAATCTAACAATATTGAATGGAAAAAGGATGCACTTAAAATAATCTTTTCTGTATTATGTTTAATATGTAATACAATGTTTTAAGCTTTTTTCAAATCTAAAATTAATAACAAAATTTCATCAGGGAAAGCGAAAGTTTGTAAGAAATGTCAGCGGAATATGGTGAAATAAGTGAAAACATCATGATTTCATCTGACATTCAATAGTAAAATTAAAAGAAAACACTATCCAAATGTTTTTTAGTATTTTTTAATGCTTATATTTTGAAAGATACGTAATAGTAATATCATTTACTATTAATTTTACTTTTACGTTACTTGTAAATAAATTATTTATTTTCATGGAGAATTTTCCCATAAATTTTCAAACAGATTTTTTTAACAGTTTTTGATATACATTTAAAATACTGTACAAGCCTACAGAATTTACGAAATATGCACATTTTAAAGACGACTTTTACTGTCAGTAAAAAGGCAGAAATATGAGAAGAAATATAATTTTAATAAATGATAATTAGGGCAATCTTTTATTCTCTTTTCAAAAGCATGCCTTAAAACTGAAATAGTACATCCAGTTAAAAATACCGAAGAAATGTTAAAGCAAATTTCGAAAGAGCCAGTGAGATAGATAATTTTTCTCATAAAACATGCAGTGCAGAAAGTGGAAGAAAGACGGAAAATGTGAGGAAAAGTAAATGAAGCTTGGAAATTCAGAGTTAGCAAAGGCGCAAAAGCTGTTTGAAATGGGATCCGTCGAACGTGTCGGCGTTTAATTCTTCTTAAAGTACCATGAGCTCTCAAAGAAATTTCTTACTTATTTTTGTTTCATTTACAAACTGTATCATGTACATAGAGATTTTGTATAATTTTATACATAAATTTTTAAACGTATAATTTCTTTTACCTATAATTTAAAAAATTATTTATAAATATATATCGCTCTTACCTTTATCCTTGATATTATATTTACCGTTACAATGCACATAATATTGACATTTAACTTATAAATTGTTATTAAAAATAAGTTCGACATATAAAATTAAAGTACTTCCAAATTATACAATTTCAGCCTATAACATTAAATGGTTTTCGTAATTACAAACTCGATGGTTGTTGCATAATACCCATATATATGTGTGTATTTTATTTGGCATTTAATTACATGATATAGAGTAATCGTTTAAATCGCATTATGTCTTTTCAAGCATTTCTCGTTATTATAGCATCTAAAATAAATTTAATTCCTATATTACATTTAACTGCATTTCAAATATACATTAGTTGATTAATTATATTCAGAATCAGTTGAAATGATTTATATCTAAATCAAATGTTTTAAAGTAAAGATATTGTGCAACTAAAAATTATATTTAAACGTAAATAATTTTAAATTATTCCTATGATTAAAGGAATGAATTTGCTTATCCTTTAAATATCCTGCAGTAATAAATGCCTTTAATAAGTAAAATAAAAATAAAAGCATGGCGGACAAACTTAGAAAATACACTAATATTTTTATTTTTAGTTTTTTAATACTAATTAATTAACTAAAAAGTGTTCTAAATTTAAAAATATTTTAGAGCATTTTGATTGCTCAGCTTTCAACTGTCACAACTTTTGAAAAAGTTAATATTTGCCAGTTGAGAATAGCAAATAAAACCACGTGTTTTCCAGTTCCATTTTTTAACATTGAATAAAAGACTTTTGTAGACTGATTGATCTGGTTTGAAAAAAAACATATTTTTTCAGCTTGATAACTTTTTTCTAATAAAAAAAATATATACATTTTTATTAAATACTAACAATAGACACTTTTCTTGATTAGTTATAATTTTAAATTTGTCTATGGATATACACTAGGTGTATACAAAACACATATGGTCTACAAAAATATGCTTACATTTCGTCTTTGCTTTTAAAATACCGAAAAGTTCATTCATTCGAGAATGAAAAATTTCCACAATAAGTTTACTGTCGCCTTTGTAGATCTCTTTATTTTCCTTTTTCTCATTTAAATATACCAAATTCAAATTCACACTGAACTCATAGTACGTACGCATTACGCTATACGCCATCCCTGATTAACCCTAATCACCTCCCATCACAGCGAACATCGCCACCCTCTCTCTCCGGCAAAAATCCATTCCCCATCCGCTTATCCGCGAAATTAACATATTCGCGCCAACCAGCCTCTTGCCCCCGCAACTTAGCCTCAATCAATGTCTGCTAAATCAGGGACGCCGCTAGGGTAATTAATCGGCTTAGGCGGGCGGTATGGGCGGGGGGTGCGCGTCATGAGAAACGGCATACCGACCGGGAATTTAACACTGTCGCGCTCTCGTGCGCGCATATTTAGAGAAATCTATCGGCCACTTAATTACATCGTCACTGGAACTAGCAATTACCGGGATATCGAGATCGGGGCCGCAACACAACACAGTGTGCACGCTCACGCGCACGTACACCCACACACATATATGTGCGATATGCGAGACGAGTTTGCGGTTCAACGTCGCTTTTGGTTATCGTTATATCGTTATACTACGCCCTTAAAATTCCTCATGCGAGCAGCGCTTTGCGTAAGTTATCTTCGCCTGGCTGATGGCGAGGATCGCATCAAAGGATTATGTTTAAGAGATTCTTTTGATTTAATTTTCCAAAGCGGCATTGAAAAACGTAACGGATGTCGGGTTCTTTGAATGCAGGCGACGTTTCAAAGTAATAATGAATATCAGTAGTGGAAAATCGCTAATGTTTGATCTAGAAAATAATTCTACGATATATAAAATGTACACATTTTAGATAAGATGTTTAAAATAAATATTATCATCTAAATAAGTACAATATGATTTAATAGATAAGAGAATATCGATGTTTTATCGCGGATACTTGCAAAATATGTTGAATCTAATTTCATATTGAAGAGAAACGAATATTACTTTATCGATTATTGATTGCATATTTTAAGTATCATACCATACTTGTATTTTTAATATGTTATTTTAAAATTCATGTGCTTTTCTGTTTCAGGTGAGTAGTGGACATATTCAATCTGCCCCATATTAAACGTAATTGGCCGATCATTTGAGCTGTAAGTTTATTAAACTCTTCATATCACTGCATCATGCCAATTATTATAAAATATTTACTTAAAGTATATACTGTAAGAGTACATAAAATATTGAATAAATAATATAATGTCTTTATAAAGCGCGATATAAGTGCTAATAGTAACCGCATTGAACATTTTATTTAAAAAAAGAGAGACAAATCCGCTTTCCTTTTTCCAAGTCGTGATAAAATTCATCGAAAATTTTAATTTTTAATTATCAACTTGGTAAGCTTTGGAGTTCGAAATGTTTCAA
Organism: Torymus auratus; assembly: GCA_900474315.1. Lineage (NCBI taxonomy): Eukaryota > Metazoa > Arthropoda > Insecta > Hymenoptera > Torymidae > Torymus > Torymus auratus. Next base: position 30,396 of record UXGD01001232.1, on the reverse strand, counting down.
AGAGACATAAGCTCCAGAATAAGACGTTATCGATAGACTGTTGCTCCACTTCCAACAAACTTCGAGATGCCGCGCGATTCCTGTATTAATCATTCAACGGCCATATTTCTAATTGAATTTTGTGAATTTTGAATATTTGTTATATTTGTGATATGCAAATTTACAGTAAATACGAATACGATTTTACTTATCTTCCTTTCACCCAATACGAAATCACAAAACTCTTACAATAAATATGAAAAAACGGCTGAATGACTGCACACTTCAATCTGTGTATTTTTCAATCAATAAATTACAGGGAACTCCCGAACAACTGCACTTTACCCAACAACTTTCAATCTACCAGACAGCTTCGAACCCCATCCATCCCTGCCCCTCAACAAAAAAAAAAAAATGATTTCCACGCAAACGAATGGACGTCACGGCGCATCACGAGTTTCCCATTCCCCTCAGCGTTTATCACGCACTCGGGCAACCGTCATTTCTCTCAAAGCACTCGTAAAGCTTGAGCGAGCGCCGAACGAGAGACATCTCGTGCACGCACATACGTACGTACGTATACACCCATATATATACAGACACGTACGTATCGTTTCGGGGGCTAAGCCTCGCTTCGCTAACGGCGAGTTTGCGCGGCCGTAAAGCTGCGCTCACGCACGTGCGTTTGATGCGAGCTGAACGGAGAAGAGAGAGAGAGCGCCGCTTATACGCAATTGGAAGCGGACAGTTCGAGTGACGCGGCGGCAGCAGACCCTCGGGCTACAGCGATATATACATGAGCGCGCGGAACATCATGTCTAAATCATACCCCGCGGAAATACAATCCGCACTCCGGTGGAATCCTTCTCGAGAGGCTCTCTCTCTCTGCGCGCAACGACATGGGGAAGCGAGTATGGTGTAGCGATAGTACTGGTAGTGGTGGTGAGGTCTAATGGACGGAGATTGAACGCGAGCAGTCGTGTATATGTGGCTGGGAGAGGGTCGGAGGATGTACACCGGGTTGCCAATAAATGTACGTCTTATCAGCTGTAGTTTGGGTCGAGGTGTATAGTGGTCGAAGTAGGTTATGCCGATGCACAAGACTGCACGAGTGCTGATCATCTGGGGTTGCTGAAAACTTTGACCTGTTGATTTCTTTGATAATAGGGTCGCATGCAATTTTGAAGTTGAAATGGATATTATTGTTGTTCACGGTGTTGGTGTGCAAAGTACTTTTTAGAAAATAGTGTATTTCAATTGCAATAATATTTATTTATAGGTATATTGGGAAAAAATTAATTTACTTTTTGTATAAAGAGTCCTTCTTCTTCCCGGAAGAAACAAAATGCTTAAAATGTGATGTTTCATTTTTACCACAGAATGTCGGATGAAATCTTGTCTTTTCTACTTAAGGTAGTCGGCTCAGTGGTCGGTAGCGGTCCGGTTATCGATATATTTGAGACAAGATTTTTTTATGTTTTTAATAAAGCTCTACAAAACTGTATTTGTTGTTTCCCTTAGGTATTAATTAAAACCTATTTATAATTATAAATGCTTAGACACTGTTTTAAATCATTCATTTTATATGTCAAACTCAATCAAATAGATTCCCCGACATTGTGTTGGATATGTTAATAGCAATTAAGATTAAAGTTGCATTTCATGAATATAAAATTTACGAATGTATGGTTTGAAATTAATTTTATTAGAATATCACAACAACTACGTCTACGGTTAATTGAACGAGACTCAGTTGTCGATAATAAGCAAATTTATATACAATATACATACAAATTTTTCATAACTCTTAAAAGTCGTGACATACAGTTTTAGCTTATGACTATTCAATTATAATTATGAGGATAATGAGAATATAATGAAGTGACTTTACTTTACTTCAAAAGCCAACGTTCTGCTTTTTACGAAATTAATTTTTAAATAAGATGAAATATTTATTCTTTTAATAAAATGAAATCAAACCTTTTTTAAGTATTCATGAGAAATTAAGTTGTGACTTTAATTTAGGTATTACTTCATTATCGACTACTCGATCTTCGACACTAGTTTTCATTTATGAATGATTATCGACTACCGCTCCCAACTAATTCCTTTTTATTTATTATATTTTAAAATGAATGCAGTTTGTTGTATTTTATGTTTAGCATAGAAATAGCTGTTGGGAACAAAAGAATCCTTTCTTCCTGTAAATAAAGCATTTTTCGAAACAAAATTATTTGACCCTCGCTAAACTATCGACTACTTGGTCCTTTATCAATTCTCTCCCCCTTTTAGGCTCCTTATTTTTTAGTTTTCATACTTTATACGTTCGACTCCTACGTACATCTACCGTATCAACCTCTATAGTAATATAATATGAACGATAATTTAATGATAACAATTATCATATACGATTGATACGTATAGTTAAGTAATGATTTATTCCACAATACAATTTAGAGGAAAAAAATCTTTCAAAGTTACTGTGAAAATGTATAAGAATATCAGTTATTATTATCTGTTCCCAGGTATAAATTTAAATGCAATTTTATTAATATCCAAAAATTATTTATTTACATATACTTTCCGACAGAAAGAGCAAGATGAATAGGATAAAACATCACCGTATCATATACACTTCCAATCTAAACGCATAAATTCTCCGTATACCGAAGATATACCCTCTCAGCCGCTATATCCGAAACTGCGTTATCCTGTCAAACAAACAAATCGAATTTCACCGCACCCTCGCCCTCTTCCACTCCTCGCAACGTTTTCTTAATCATGCGCTCTACCCATATATACTCCGCGCACGGTAAACAGAGCCTGCACGCACGAAAAACGCAACGCAGACCGCGCCAATTCCGTTGAACACCGCGAGAGAGAGAGCATACAGATGCGCAAAAGAGAGATGGGGAAGAAGGAGCGGATAACGTTCGAGAAAGGGAATAATAGAGAGCAGACGCATATCATTGAGCCGAAACATGCACGCGCGGCCGGGGAAGAGCTAAATCCCGCGGGTGGATATTCGCGCGGGGTCAAGAGAGAGGTAGGCAGGTATGTATACTCACACACATGTGCGTGTACACACGCATCAGACCGAGCAAGCGCGGCGGGGGGCAAGGAACGCCGGATATCGCCCGCGGGAGAGCGAACGTGCGCGGTAATGGAATTGGGGGTGGCGGGTGGTGCCGAGTATATATACCTATACGCGCGCGCGTTATAGGCAAAAGTGAAACGCCTAAAGAGTATCTGCCAAAAGCAACGGCGCGATGATTTTTTGTTTCCTCTCGTTTGGGGCTTCGGGAGCCGCCGATCGAATTCTGACGGCCGCACTGTGTGCATGCGGCGGCGGCGGGGAGAAAGAGGGTAGATTAGTCGGAAGCAATTATCGGCTATGTGTTTGTGTGTGTGTGTGGTTGCGGTGGGAGGGAGTTTTTCACGTTTAATCAAAAATCAAACGTAATTGTCGAGGAATTTTGTAGTATCGTTCGATTAGTCGTAATTCAACAAGGGTATATAATACGTATAAGGGATTGGTGGGTTTTATATATATATATATATATATAGTATGCGATTTATTAAATGAAGAAATAAAGGAACGCAGTGCGAGCGAATTATCAATGATGCGAGTAAGATTAAATGATAAATAATTATATTTAAACTTGATATAAACAAACATACCGATAAGCTTTGAAAGGGGATTACTACAATAACTGAGAAACGAATTTCATCCGCTTTTAATAACGATTTGGTAATGGTATCAAAATTTAAATTATATATCATATTATTAATTTATGGAATGTAAAGTTTAAATAAATCATTATTTAAATTAATCTCTGAAAATTTAATTATCCGCGCGTATATAATTGTATACGTTACACGGGTAAAAGCTTTGGATATTAATCGATTTTTCTCCCTACTCGTCAAATGTGCGATATGAAAAAAGAAAACTACATTGTTATGGTTATACATATATCACCCGTCTACCATTTAATTGTACTGTTATTACACGTACAACTTTTCGTCCAGTAAATTGAACTTTCATAAAAATGTCACTCCAAAAAGCTGCATAAACAACCAACGATCCTGTCAACCGTCGGTGCACGCACCAACCCCCTATATAAACTCCCGCACCCACACATAGCAGCCAGCCACATCCGGCTAGCAAGCAGATCCGGCACGGGAGAGCGCGGATTTTCAATTTCTCCCCGATCATGCAGCTTCGCGATATACACACCGTAAATTTTCAACCCGGCTCCTTTCCGCTTTTTCCCTGTACCATCCTTCTCCTCCTCTCCGAAAATACACGCGTCGTCTTCGATTTCGCGCGCTCGCGCAACCTCCTCCGGTTACTCCGGCGCTGTTGCAGCGAGCAAACGAAGGAGGAGGATGCGATTTCCAGACGAATTTCCGCGCTTTGAGCGCGAGCAAGCGAGTAAGTATATCGATCGCTTTGAGCGCGCCAGGCGTGTCTCAAAATCCACTTTGTCGACGTGCACAGGCGGCGAAAGGTGTGTGTGTATCGTATGGAGGTTCCTGCGAGACGTTAAAAAAAAAGCTCACGAAGGTGCGTCAGGGGATCGTCGTCTCCTTTTTTCAGTGTGAAAAATGAGCTTTGCGTGCGAGCGACGAAGCGAGCGGTGTATACGAGAATGACTGTGCTTCGGGTAGATATAGCGATAATTGGTGCTGACGCGCGCTACGGCTGGTCGAACTTGTGTGAAGGATGAGAGAGTCGTTGACAAAAAGCCAACAGTAATAACATAATATGGTATTTTAATAATATAAATAAATAAATAACATGGTATTTTGTATTAAATTAATTATAGGATTTCTAGAGATGTATTATTGGCTTTTGAAATTATTTATTTTAACAGTTTTTATATTTACTCCAAACTATTTGAATATAATAGGTAGTGTCTATTTATGGATGTTTGAATAAAACGTTTTAATAAAAGCAAAGCAAATTTTGTCGGACAAAATATTAAACTTAAATTTTTTTTCTTATATCATTATAAAGTTTTTCCTAAACGTTACAATAACTTTCGTTACTCTAGTTAAACGTAACTTGCCAGTTGGCATCTTCTGTGTTATTCCTCGTGTATAATTTCCGCTTGTTTGTTTTTTAATGTGATATACATTTTTAATTTATTATAATATAACGAAATATGTAAACACATATCCTTTAACATTGATATATCAAGGGAAAGAAAAAAGTTGATCAAAAGTTCTGAATAATTTAGTATAAAAAAAAGTAGCATCTACGGAGGAAAGCGGAAGAATTCTTGAGGGAAGGAAGGAACTATAACAAACGAGGTTATGCCAAAAAGTATTATAGCGCTTGATAAATGGAATTTGCGAAATTCGATGAAGACGCGCCCGTCCCGCTCACTCAAAGTGCCGCCGAGAAACTTCGGCGAAAAAGATTTCATAACCAGCTAGAACGTAAGAAAAATACGATAAAAGATTGAGTTAGTGCGGAAGAATAAAAAATTTTCGTTATGAAAAACTTTTGAGGGTAAAACAAAAATTTCATTTATAAAACTATTATTTTTGTTGGAAATCTGTTATTTTCAACTTTTATAAGGTTTTCGTTTATAATGGAAATAATGAATATAGTTTTTTTAAAGTCACCGCTATACTTGAACTAAAATTTTAGTGGGTATATATAGTAAAGTTGTTTTAGAAAACGTGACCATCGTTTGAATTATCTTTTAATGCTCTGAAAATTATTAAAACATTACACGTACAAAAATTCTATTTTTTCTAACAATGATGTTCCATTTAGTATTTTCTTTTCTGGAAAATGAAAGATCCGCACGGGATCTTATGGTATTTCATTTTACCTTTAACGACAGCTTTATGTGAAAAGTTATTACCTTGAGTAGCATCATCCTTCAAAATTTAATAACAAGATATTTTATTACATTACAACACGACCTCATAATATCGTAAGATAACTATCAATCCTATTAAACCCGTCTCTTCAAAAACGACCTAATTTCCGTACATTTTTCACCAAATTCGTTTTCCTAACCACAATTTCCCGAATGTGAACATGTACTCCACCACTCTAGACATAAAGCTTCAAAAAACGATACGATTCGTGTACCGCGTAATTAGTACGTTTCCGATCGTGGCGACTACAAAGACGGCGGTTGGCGAAACAGAAGCGAAAGAAAAAGCGGTCGAAAAGTAAAAGAGAGATGGACCAGCGGGAGAAGGGTGAGTTCGGTCGGGGTCCGTAAAAAGCTAAAATGGAAGTTAAGAGCCGACGGGGGGGAAGTGAGCGAGAGCTACTCGTCGGGAATATTTCCATGAAGTACGAACGTACACGGATTAAAAAGCAGTGCGAGAGGAACACTGAAACTTTCTTTCGACTTTGCGAACCGCCAATGCGGTGGCTAGCACTTTTCTCTCTCCTCGCCTAATTTCGTTACCAAGTCGAGCCAAGCCGTCGCTTTTTCTCAACTTTCCTACCTCTCTCTGGCATTATGTATCATATAGCTATAGGATAGAACTTGAGTTTTTAGGTCAATTGTCGATGAATCTCGGAGACGCGCGGTGGTCGATGTATATTGGGTAGGAGAGCCGCAGGAGATGATGAAATTGACGATGTTTCCACAGAATTTCTCATGCGCGTGCAGCACGTAAGTGAATATACGTGGACTTTGGGGACGGAGTAGCGAGTTTGTACTCTTTCGAAAGTTTCCGGATTTAGTTTTCTCATTTGTTTCGTTATGGATACGAGCTGCGGCTCTATGGGCATGAGTTTTCGTTTGTCTTTTTATGTTCAATATCACGTACCTATACCGAGGTTACAATTCCTGAACTTTTATCCCCTGAAAAACAATATTTCAGCTACAATTCAGTATTGAATAATTTAAATAAAAGATGCGTTGTATAAAGTACGAGCTTTAAGTTATACCAGGATACCAAGTATACTTCGTAAAAAATACAAATTTTCAATATTTGTAAAATACAGGACGAAATTATTATTTCACGGCCCGATAAACCCATAAATTTTAATTACGGCACTTTAATTTATAAATCAGCGAAAAGCCCCTTCGAAAAACTTATAAGCAATGTATTAAAACCAATCGCAAATCGATTTCCCATTACTAAACTTAACTTCGAGAATAAAGCGGTGCCTGCGCCCCGGCAAAGGCGTGCGCACCGCATCGCTCGGCTCCGCAGGCGCGCGGCGAAACTTTCGAAAAATCAAAGATCGGAACTCGCCTCAAAGCCGAGCGAGGAGTGCGCCGACGATAGAGAGTATTAAATTAATAAAATCCCCGCAGAGAGAGAGTACGGATTATAAATGCAGGCACAAAGGGGTTTCGCCATCGCCTCCTCTCGGAAAAACGCTTGGCCGTGAGATTATGAAACTGCCTTAGCGCTCAAAGGCACGGAAAAGTTCGTTTTTCACAGCGCGCGCGCGGCCAAGAAACTCGAGCTAAGGAGAACATTTTTGGCAGCTACTTCGCTGGGGGTTGGGGCGTGTATTGGCCGACTTGCGAGAGCTCGTCGGCTTCTTTTGAGCGAGCGGTGAAAGGCGAAAATAAGAGCCGATTGGATAAAGGGCCAAGTGGAGAAATAAAGGAATTGCCCGGGCAAAGAAAGAGCTGAGGTGGAGGGTATAGTTGGTATGAAAAACAGAATCAAAGCGAGTCGATATTTCACGAGGGCAAGAGGCTTGAGAGGGCTCGCGAAAAGGGTTCGAGGAACTTTGTTATGACTGCAGTATTCGTTTGCTGCGAAACTGCGAGAAATATACTTAAAATATCGTTTTCTTTTCATCCCCGCCTTGTTACCGTTACATCTGCGGTGCTTTATTCATAAATATTGTTGGAATTAAATTAATATTTTTGCCGGAAGATACCTTTCGACATAGTATTATTATACTCGCCTTAATTGGAATAAATAATGTATTTTAATAAAATCCTCATTCGTACGACTGTTAAAAACAAAATTATTCAGAAAGTATTTATGTATTTCTTTACGAGAATAAAAGAATAATGCATGAACAGATATTTCAGCGCAAATAATTTTCACTTGATACATCCTCATTCTACTACTGTTATGATAATTAATAACGTATTTTAATTAAGCACATGCAGAAGATAAGAAAGGAAAATTAATACCTTTTGTTCAATAAAGATCAGATTCAATTCCGAAAATAGTAAAAGGGAAAAGAAAAGATAAAAAGTTATTATTTATCGAAAATACATTGCTTCACGGTGAACGTAGAATAATTTATTATCTTTCCGTGATTTGATCGTGTTTGCATACAAATAATGAAATCAGGTTTTGGAGCACGAATTTATTCTCATTCGGTTTATACTCATTGCTATGACAAATCGTATTATACACTGCACAAATATTTACTTCTGCTGGAATATGTCAAATCTACAACAAAATTTATCAACTATTAAAATTTATTAGTATCTGGACTTATCAAATTTTACAACAGACTTTAGCATTTTTACCTACAAAATTAATAACCATTTACCCAGTAAAGCCAATTATTCTAAAATTCACAGCAAACGCCTGACTTCTCCAAGTAGCTCAATCATCCTCGGTATGAAATTGCGCTTGCGCAAAACGACGACTATTCCTTTCAAATCACTGAAAGGCAAGGAGCGCGAGATGAAAACTGAACGGCAAATCGATGGCAAATCCCTCGTTTTCTCTCTCTCTCTTCTCTCTTCGTATTGACAAAACACGTTGAGCGCAAGAAAATAAGGCGCGCGAGGAAAAAGCGCGGTACAAGTGCCAATCGTTGCGCGAAAAACTCGAGAATCAGACGTCTCGCGAATTCGCGATCGGTGGCAGATTGCAAAAAAGCAGGAGGAACGAGCGCGCGAATCTCAAACGAGGCGCGGAAAATGCACTGACTTGGGTTTTTCCCCACACCCATTTTTCTCGCTCGCGCTCTGTCTCTTACGCGCAGCACGCCTGGCAGTTCCAAGTGCTCCGGTAATGCATTTTGGTATCGCGAAGGTTGTTAATGGATATTCGAGGCTTAATACGTCTTTTTTGCATTGCAGAGTGTCAAAATCGCAATCGCGTGTTATTGATGTTTAAGTAATGGTTTTTTAATATTCATGTATTATACACATTGATATGGTTTTCTATCGTAATTGCGTTAAATAATTTTTTTTTTCATTGCTTTTTTCAAGCTTTATTTTATCATTCTGCATTATGCAACACTGTAATAACGTATTGATAATATTTTTACTTTGGTATTCTTCAAAGACAGGCGTTATGTTATTTATTTTATATAATCTAGGAGTGAAGCTACAGCTATTATTAATATTGTTCATTATTATTATATAAAGAACGATAAATCATATAAATGTAATATTAGTTTTATGTACATTCATTGATCATGTTATTTAACATTACTTATTCATTTTTGTTTCAGGTAAGTTTCAAAGTCAAACTGCGGAAGTTGCATTTTCAATCTATTGCCCCAAATTTGTAAGTCACTAAGAATACTAAAACTATATAATGAAACATTTTCACAGATCGATAAAATATACGCACTGCGTATAATTTTTATTCACCTTCTTCATTATAAAAATCTTCATAAAACGCATAAAGACTGCACTCAACATAATATTTCAATCCCCATCAAAGAACATAAAACAAACAGCTCTTAGATATTATTGAATTAAAATCGCGATAAAGCACACACTCTCCTGCCGAGACTTACTTTTCAATTCTGCCCCCTTTTCTCTTTTCATATTAATTTGCCAACAAAAAAGAACAACGAGGGCTACTGCAGAGAACGAGAGGGGAAAAAAGTCGCCCCTCGACTAAAAGGGTTGTACGGGGAAATCGAAACATTCCAGCTGCGCTGCCGCGTAAAAAGTTCCTCGCTGAGTTGGCGCGAGCAAAAAGAGTATATATACCGCACGCAATGAAGTCCGCGCACTCCTCGTAATAAAGATAACGCCGAAGTACGAGGAGGCCCCAGTTTTATGAATAAGAACAGAAGGGAGAAGGAGTGCCTTAATTAATAGGCCGCGCGCGGCGGTGAAAGAAAGATTCGCGTGCGCCGGAAGGAAGGAAGGCGAGCTGTCCGCAGAAGAGAGTTATTGGGCTACGCGGGGCCCGAAAAACTTGCGCGCGATGACAATGAGGTCGTAATGGAGGCGAGCGCGCGTTGTATCGTCCTGTGATGAGTCGCGTGTCCTCTTGTTTTGTCCTCTATCTCTTTTTCTGCCGCGCGGCGGCGCTCTCGTGCTCCCTGCAGTCTTTGTAAGACCGAGGAAGTTAAAGTTTTCGTTTCGGGCCGAAGACAATGAGGGAATGGGTTGGAAGTTTTGAGGCTTTCTAATTTTTTTGAAACACTAAATAGTCGTTAGGGTTACTTTGTGGTTGGGTTGAGAAAAAGTTTTGAATATTGATATAAAAGTAAGAGCTTTGTTCACTGTCTATATCGAAACTTGAATGCCTATGTTATACGGTATGAATTAATAAGGTAATTTTGGTTTATTTCGCTTAATTTTTCATCTCTGGTACGTACCGGAAAAACAAAGCTTATGTTTCAACAAAGCCAATTTCGCATACAAATATCCGATAACAGACACAGTTCTATCCTGATTAAAACACAATACAATTTTTATCAAGTATAGTTTGCTTTATCAACAACGCACATATAAAATTTAACTTTCAAAGCCTTAAAACGATTATTACACGTATACATATTCACCTTACATATTCAACGCGTCCTATCGCACTTCCCTTTGTTCGCCCAACATTATAAACCGTGAATACGCATTCCCGATAACATTGAGAGATCGGAATTATTCACCCCAGCATTATCCCCTGTCGCGAGCTTGACATTCAAACAGATTTCCCTCCATACATATACCTCTTGGTTCGTGCAAAAACGTGCGCGTATATATATAGACTGCGAGCGTGCGCGCCCTCGAAGAAAGGGCAGATCGCGCGGAAGAACGCCGAGCGAAAAGATTATCTTCTCAATATACATCACGTGTGTGTGCGTACAATGGGGGCAAGAAAGACTGGGGAAAAAAGTCGTCGTCGTCGCAAAGAAAATGACGAATGAAGCAAAGAGAGAGAGAGAGAGAAAGGGTGGGAAGGAGGGTAACATGAAAGAACAGCTCGGCATGTGCGGAAAGAAAAGTCATTTCTCGACGGTGACGCGCATTACGCTTCATTTGCGTTATATTCTTCGGGCATTGCTCGCGCGACTCGCGAAGGTAGATATTGCGGAGAAAAGACTGTTCCGCGTGCTGTCTTTCTCCCTCGCTCGTGCGGCTGGATCGCGATCGCCGCGAGGAAAAAAGATTGAGGCGGAGCGAGGTTGGTCGCCGAGTTGTCGAGTAGATTAGCCCTGGCTTTTTGCAAATTGAATCCGACGAAATTAGAGGATGATAGAGCACGAGGTTCCTTCCACGTATAGACTATTTTTAGATATGCTTGGCTGACAAATGATGGTAATGAGTATAAAAAAAGATTGATTGCTATAAATATAAAAAGTATGTATTTTGTGTATTATGAATATATAGAATGTTGTATTATTTGAACGAATTTGAAGCTGTGAAGAAGTAACAGGATTTACGAGTGGGAGGTTTTCAAATTGAATAGAATAATATTATTGTTATGGTATTATTCATAAACCTATTTGAAAAACTAAAGTTAATAAAGAAAAGCTGAAATAAAAATATTCCATTTCGTATAATATAACATTCTTGTAATTTAATGACCATTTAATTAAAACACGCTATTTTAACCAGTTAAAAATTAAAAAATTATGGTACGTAACTGCCGCCAACAAAGCTAATTATTTCTGGAGCATCTCAACAAACCATTAAATCTCATTACTACACAACATATGATAATTTTTTTCATCCCAACATCATTACACAACAATTTCATAAAAAAAGAATAAACCAACACACCAGCCTCGAAACAAACCTCCGCTCGAGAGCCATAAATATCCCTCTCACCGCGCTCGCCATAAACAAACTTTCCGCGCACGCGCTATACCACCACCGCATATACATCCCCCAAAAATCCGCTCCGCCCGCTAGTTCCGCAAAAAGACCAGCGCGACGAAGACGACTCGGCGGCAGCTGCACGAGCTGCAGCTATATAGGGAAGCAACAATCGGTTGCGTGCTCGGACTGACCGAGTGCAGCAGCGCGGCGGCAGCAGGATGTAATTCCTCGACGAATATACTGAATTTACGCGCAGCCGACAGGATTTACGAGTGCGGCGAAAAATTATATACCCAGCAGCGGCTTCCCCCCTTCCTGATGCGCGTTGCGTTTTGACGCATCGAAGAGGCACGCTGCTGCTGCTGCTGCAGTTTCGCGAATACCTTCATAATTTATTAGTTTTGACACGTATAGGTGTACGTGTGGGTGGGAGAGGCTGTTTCGTAAATTAAAAGGACGCTTCATTTTGGGGAATAAATGGGCCTCGCTTTGAAGGCGACGCTGGGACGCGATGAAAAATTACTTTGTACGCGATATTTTCGAAAAAAAATTTTCCCCGGCGATGAGGCATGATCTGTATACGCTTTTTTCGAAAATAAAATGTGTGCTTGGTTATTACTATAAAAGTTTATCGCGAAGGATATAGTTATTTTTTTATGAGTCTTTGGTTTTTATGGGTTTTTATGTTCGTTGAAAAAATTTTCTGAAAATATTCGGTAGATTTATGTGAAGAATGATTTTGTTTGCAAACGTTGAACTAAATGAAGTAAATAAACTACAGTTTATTGAATTAAGAAGGTTAAATGAGATCTTATTAAGATTTAAACCATTAACGCTCAAAAGGCCGTTATTTTCTTCTTATCTTCAACATTCAGCTTCGTACCCGCAAACATGAGATATTTTAATTTCACACTACAAATTCTAAGCTCGTCGAGGTTCCTCTTTATAATTCTAATATTAGGGTAGTATTTAGACCATGAATTTGATTTGTCTTTGACGACACTTAATTAAAATTTATCAAGCAATCGATAAATAAAAATAAGAAAAGAATTAGTCTTTTAAAGCGTTAATGGGTCAGATGTAAACGACTGGAAATTCTATTCGAAAATTCCAAAAATAAAAAATACTTTATTAATGAAACAGAAATTAAAAGGTCCCCGTAATTTTACGCTATTTCTGGTAAACACCTCCAAATAGACTTTATCATTTCATAGATTACTTGTTTTCAAAATTAAACTTAAAATCCAACAAAAGCTCACATTTATGTATAATAAAATAGAATCAAAGTATAATTATACACTACTCCTAAAAGACATATAAATTAAAATTGATTATGATCAAGAAATGTCTTTTGAAAATCTTCCCAAGAATTATCACAGCAACATTCTCGCCCCCAATGAAAAACATTATAGAGCAGTCTATAACAGCACCTTAATACGCCACCTGCATATACCCTCGCCGACCCCTAAAGAAACGAGCATAAAATAACGGGGCGAGCGAACACAAGTTAGTTCGCGCGCGCCGACGTTGCCTTTCAGCCGACCTCTTCCCCCGGCATTCAGTCTTTGTTAATTCGCCGCCACAATTGAACTTACAGCCCCGCGGGCAAACGCCGAATGGAACTGTATTTCACGTTAGCGTTAATTCCGCGTCGACTACTTTTCCTTTTCCCCCTCTCTCTCTCTCCTTACACAAGAGTTACTCTCCCTTATCTTTCCGTCTTCCCGCAACGCTCTCGCCTCCTGCTATTCCTCTCCCTCTTTGCGCAGTATTCCGTGTTCCTGTAGCGGTGGGTGGTGGTGGTAGCCTAGATTCTGCTTTCAGATGCTCTCCATTGAAATACCTGCCTCGAGTTTCGAGGTTATGCTTTAATTTTCTTAAAAAGCTCGAGGTAACATTTTGCTAAGTTTGCGACTTGTTTGCCGGCATCTTTTTTGCTTTATTATAGAGAGAAGGAGATGTTGCAGAGGAAAACTAGGTGCTGCTGTGTATATGCATAACTCTCTTGTTGTTCCATCTTAGCAGAAGTTTTGAGAGTATGTTGTTCTACCTCTGAGATTTTACGGTGATGGATTTGCTTCTTCGTCAAATCGATAAACATTTGAATGTATGTAACAATTTAACTTTTTATCGAGATGTGGCAGCTGAACATTTTAATATGACGCGATAAAAGAGAATAATGAGACTGAATTATTAGGTCATACGTTTAATGAAAATCTCTACTTAAACTTAATAGTTTCTCCACTAAAGTTAAAATCTTTTGAAATTCAACGTCTCGGATGGTTTGGCTCGTAAATTTTCCATTACCAACGTAATCTTATATAAAATTACATTTCTGTAACTACACGAGACTCAGCTAGCAGAAATAAAGATCATATTTATCTTAGGGATGTCATTATGAAGTCATTATTCACAATGTAATATTATCTTTACAGTAACCTGAGAAAATTGATAATTCCGTCTTTCCGAGGAAAGCATGTATATTCAATTCGCGAGAAAAGGAACTAATGTTTTCATAATAATAAAACTTTGTTAGAAATGATGAATTCCTTATCCATAATTAATTAAATATCACCTACAATTCTATATTTTTAATGTAATTTTTGTTAAAAATACAAATAATTTTTGAGAAAAATAAACGAATGAACGACGCGATCCAACACTTTATCAAAAATATTTTCAATCTCCACAAATATAAATTTATTAACAAATGGCACCGAAAAACATTCCACCGCTTCTATACGAAATTCCCCCTCGCATTCATTCTCACCGTACACGTACACACACAAAACAACGATGCGCTTGCTCCCATCTCCAGGCGACCCTTCCACTTCCATAATCACGAGCTCGAGATACCTCGCAAATCAGGCCGTATCACGCGCCGCCTCCCCTTCTGTCCCTATCCCCCCTGCCTCCTTCGGGTTATCTCCGCGAGACTCCTAAAAGTCCTTTGCCAACCTCCATTGTATGTGTGTGTGCGCCTCTCTCGCTTGCTCCAAAAGCCAGTCCGGAATCGGAAGGTGTATTTGCCCGGAGAATTACTCTTTCCTCGCGCGGATGACGCGAAGAGGAAGAGCGAGAGAGAAAGGGCCAAGGCCTCATTATCGTCGACGACAACGGGAACAATCGTCCTTTACGAGGCGCAGTTAGAGAGCGAGAGAGTCGTGGTGTGTCGAGCGCGCCGGCAGCAGCGATTTCCCGGATGTAATTACTTAAGGAGCGACTGTAAACGCGCCGCCGGCGGAGAGAGAGAGAGAGAGAGTCAGTGTAGTCTCGGGGCCTCGGTAAACGCTGGAAAAAGGGGAAGGGGATGCTCGATTACGCTTTTTTTCTACTCCTCCTTGTCGTCGTCGCTGTTCTCGGCTTTTAACAGTGCTCGCCTCGTCGTTTTGACGTTTGAGTGCAGAGGAGATGAGGCTTTGGAGTTGCTTTTGCGTTAGCTTTGTGGGGGTTTGTTATGATTGAAATTAGCGTTTTCGAGAAAGATTATTTTATTTTTATAGAGGAGGAAATAAAATAAATAAGTAAGGTGAAATATATGCGACAGTTGAAATACAGGCAAATGAAAATAGTTAATTAAATTTAACGATATCTACGCTACACGTTCAACCCATTCAGTGAAAGTACAATATTATTAACCTTACGACCTAACATTGAATCGAAACTTCGATTTCGCAATCTTCGGAAATTCACTTTCTCAGCGATAACCGTTCGGCGACAATACGGAGAATGAGAAAAAAAACAATCTTTCCATTATTTGAGTTTCCTTTCGAACTTCGCAGCCGGGGATTGACCCGCAATTTGCCAGACGTGCCGCCTCGTTTTATTTGTCTTTCCCTCGGCGATGAGTATAACTTTGCCTGATTCTTCATGATACTCCTGTGCGTGCCGCTCACTTCTCTCATAGGATGTAGTCAAAGCTGAGTCTTTTTAATTGTGACCTTTTTCCAGGTAATGATATAGTGATTATTTTTATTTTTGGATCCATACTATATACGTAGAATATTTATGATAAGGGTAATAAAGAGGATTAAATTTATCAGTGTGTAAATTAATTAGTTATAAAATCAGGACAGATGAATCTATATAAGGGACAATTAAATTAAGTGGAAGTGGTTCCAGTTTTGGCAGACGTCCGTTTTTAACTCGCTTTTCTACTTACTAGGGAATAAACTCCAGAAACTGCGGGTCACGGATTCACCTCAAACTTTGAGACACGTTTTTGGATGTCCAATAATAAAAGAAGTTGCAGCTGTACGATTTAACGCTGTAAAGAAGTCGAGTTACGAACAATTTTATTTCTATTTTTGAAAAACTTGGTAAAATAGCTTCTAATTGAAATGACGATCATTTAGTGTAGAAAAGTTTCAGATAACGTCTCAAAAAAGAAAATGAAATTGAAGACACGAAATCAAAAGAAGCTTTCATTTGCTTTTTTAAAAATCTGACATTTTTAGTTCTGTCGAAAGCTGTGCCACTTTCAAACTGGGCAATCAAAGTAATCCAAAGTAGGATATTAACACAGACCTAAAGATGTTTGTAAAATTTCTCTTACATGAAAAAACAACACAGAAATGTTTCGAAACATTAAAAGTAATAGACAATTTAATCTGATATTATCATCTCAATTAAAAAGTCATTTGGGCAAATATATGCATTTACCAATATATTCTTTTTATAAAACCTATCTCTCCAAATTTACATCAGAAAGAAAACCGCAACGCATAATACACATCAACAACAATAACGGTACAATTACAGAATATCCTTGAGGGGAGGAGGCGGCTAAACGGCCGGGAACGAGCAGATACCGTGATGAGGTATACCCGCGCCCAGGCGGACGCAAGCGCAAAAAGAAAGCGAGAAGCGCTTAACCATCCACGCGAAAGCCACCAAGCCGCAACAACTGCCGCGCGGGCTGGCGCGCTTAAACGGCTTTAACTGATACGGTGTGCCTGCGCCTCGGGCTTGTAAACGACAGTCAATTAAGGATCGCCTTAGCGCCGTCGTGCCACGCCGTCTGCTCTTGGCCTCTACGCGCGAATGCGCGTGTTCATAGGTCTTGTACTAACACCCCGAGCTGAGTGCTAATGGTTTTTTCATATCTGAGTAGGACGTTCGTTGTGCTATTGGTTCGGTAAAGTACGACTTTTCATCTGATATAGAACAGATGATTATAGGTACTAGTGCAATTTTATAGTTGCTAAAAAGAAAATTGGGGTATGACTGAATTTTAGACGTAAAAGCTGCGTACTTTTTCTCTACTAAAAGTGATTGATCCTAAAACTTTTAATTTTAGCTTTCATATTGCTTAGTTCTATCGATACATCAATTTGTTGAAATTTCTTTTTTTGCAATTGAAATCCTTGTCTCATTCTAAAACAAACAGAAGGTAATTATTAAAATTTAATCATACCCTACAACATTCATCGAGAATCGATTTATCCGACACCGGAATCCGATACCTATTTTGAAATTCAATTAAGTAATAACTGTATATATACCCACATTCGTTAATTCATTATGATAGACACGGTGCAAAAACGTCCCTTTCATTCTAATTAGACACTCTTCAGCTGTGACACTCTATCGACAACACTCCGCGTACCTCTGAAATTACTCTCTCCGATCAAAAGCCCCCTCGTTAATTAATCCCGAAAAAAAAGAGTCGAGCGCGTCAAGCCCGTCGTCGCTCGTCCGCGCCCGACTGTCCGTCCCTTGTAAAAAAAACGAGTCTAAAAGTACGGATATCTGCCCTAATTCGCGACGAAGAGGATCCGAGAGCGGAAAGAGAGGGAGAAATCGCCGACTGCACTCAGGGTAATTACTCTTAAAACCGCACTTGAGGCACACCGCCGTATATAGTAGCAAAGGGGCGGGGGATAAAGCCGCTTCCACCGCTGCTTCTTTCCCTTTCCTGCTAATGACGAGTGCTTATTAATTAGAAAATTACCGCTAGCGCGCCATTGGCTCGATAGGGGGTAGGGGTGTCGAGGGAGAAAGACTTTATGGATCACGTCGTTGGTTGTCAATTCATACAGACTGCTCTACAGAGTTCGCGATAAGTTCGATTCTTTTCTTTGTTGAGCGGAAGCGCGTAGTGTGTAGTTTGTTCTATGCTTGGACATACTGTTGATTATGTAACAGACAGTTTTCTTAAATATTTCTAAAAGAACTGAACGTATCAATTATTTTAAACGGAATTTGTAATTGTTTCAAAGGGGTTTTTAAATTCTTTAAATTTTAAACCCGTTATGCTTATTCAGTACGCGTTAATTTTTTTGAGATGTAGGTTTATTAATATAAATTTGGTGATTAAAATTTTTTTTTTTAAACTTTATGCAGAAGCTGATGCATATATTACCGAATAGAAGTTTAAATGAGAAACTTGACACATCAGTTCTCGATGCTAATAGTTCAGATAAATTTTCCACTTCTCGCAGATACATGAATCAAAATTATTCCCGAGTCAAAAGCTTCGTGCTCGACTAGAGCTTTAGGGATTTGCAGATGATTTACAGATACATTTGAAAATTCATGAGATTTCAAAGAGGACCCTGTACATATATAATAAGAGTCTTGCAGACTTAATTCTGCTAAAAGGATATGCTACCTGGAACTAGCGAGTTATAAATATTTAAGACTCTCGAAAATTAAACCACTTTACTCTAATTTCGTTTCTTTCATTGTACAAATATAAGCTCATTTCAGTAAAAGTTTTGTGCCATCTGAATTACACATTAATGGAAATTTTAACATTTTCCATTATTAACCAATTTACACCTATGATTACTTATCATTGTACATGATGAACCTGATGTATGATAGAGAGGGAGTAAGGTCCTAGATAGAAAAATCTGATATTTTAACATTATACTTTCAGTTTTAAAGAGTGAACAGGCTAATAATCAATTACATAATTATAATTCTACAGTTAATTACCTTTACTTCATTATTATATTACTATCATTATCTTATATTAATTGCTTACACTTTTTCTGCTTCCGATATTACTTTGTACCTATATATTACAAAGTTAAATTAACATTTCTTCTCGTTGAGATGACACTAAAATTATTACGATGAGGATAATTAATTTTCAATTTAATATAACTTCTATTAATTAATGAAATTTTAAGGTAACTTTACGAAATAAAAGATCTTGTATACAAAAAAGAATATAAATGCAGCAAACGCTATTATCGGAAATAATTTATTCAGTTAAAATTAACCAAGAGCAAAGCGCAAAATTATGCGCGAGCCGCAGTCGTAAATCTGCAAATTAAAGCAATAACAATGAACCAGTCCATCCTCCTTAAAACAGCGCGAATATTTAAATCACTCTGAAATCACGGACAAATGATTTATAATGCTCGGAAAACGGCTTATTATAAATTCTACGAGCGCGGCCCAACTAATGACAATTTATCGATCTGATTTCAATAGAGATTACGTTCAAACAAACGTGAAATTTTAATGGCGAAGCGTATAGGACTGCTAAATCAATCGCGAGCAAACGCAAAATAGACGATCGCGGAGTTTCCACCGGAGCTTTAAATTGACGCAGTTTCAGGGGATATCTCTCTCTTTTTGAGTTATTTTGAGAAGACTTTAAATTTATACATAATGTATTGAAAATATTTTCAGATCAAATTTCCTAAATATTCATGTTTCGCGTTAACTAAAGTTATAAATATAATGTACGCACATGCGATTAACAAATTTTCCAAATATTTTGCATTATTTCATTACATTCTTTAAAATCGAGAGCCGATCAATATTTTATTTTAACAGACCTGTAACACTGTTGAATTATGTTCGTCCTATATTCCACGATCAGTTATTATATTATCGAATAAGCTCCTGGCAAAGATAGCATTGTTCTCCGATAATGCAAAGTTTATAATGTTATCTAACCGATCGGACTTTGTCCGACGCATAATATACACCGATGTAAACACACACACACACAGATGGACAATTGCTGTCAGGCGCAGCGTATAGCTCGCGCTTTACTTATACTGGCGGCGGTGCTGCCTGTCCAACTTGGTATCTCCCTTGAATGACGTGCTGGGCTATTCAAGCAACTTGTAGATCAAAATACTAGACTGGTGTTCAAGTTTCGGTAAGAAGCAGTTTTGGTGGAAGCGAGAAACGCTGTAAGATTATTCGAAAAATGAAAATTGTATAAGGCTTGAAATAAACTTGCAATCCTCTCTCAAAATAGCATTTACTAATGAGAAAATATTACATTTGAAGGATATTGGATTTCGATACGTTCGTTTTGAAAATAAATTGAAGTTATTCATTATCAATGACCCATATTTTTGTTCATTACTTAAATACTATTACTTGAATAATTAAATCGTTATCGACTATATTAAATTATATAATAAACTAAAGTTAGATCAACATTCTTCATCACATATAACGCAAGCGAAACGTCAAACGACATCCCCTAGCCAAAACTCCTTCTTATACGTCTACTAGTATTCATCGGTCTCAGCGTTTGCATTGTCCGCGGCATTCAATTAGTTCCTTCCGGCCGAGTAAGTTCCGCGCGTCCCACGGTAAAAGCCAAGAAAACAGCGCGCCCCGCAGTCTGTACACAAAGCGCAGGGCAAAAACGCGGCGCCCAGGTACAGTCCCGCTAGTGCACAAAAGACCAAACGCCATCGAATAGAAGAACGAGAGGGAGAGGGAATTTCGCGGATCTGCGAGTCTTAACGAGAAACTTTTTCTTCGAAGGCTCTCGCTTGCTCTACTGGTACACGCGCTCGTTTTGCCGGTGATGTACGACCTCGTGAATCAACTTTTTACGCTCCCGGCTAAATTGAAAAAGACCAACTGATTTCTGGCTCGGCGCAAGAAGTTCTGATTGGAGGTGCAGTGCGCGCGTCGAGATGCGCCGTCGATCGAACGCTCTGCGGCGGTGAAAAGGAGGGAAGGAAATCGCTAAATTTATGTATCGGAGGTCGATGGATTAAATTTTAATTAGTGTGCTGGAATAAGTCGCCTGTATATATAATTCGGATGTTCGGGAGTATTTTTCGTGGGATGTTTTATTTTTGGAGGAATAAAAGTGCATTGTATTTCGGGTAATGGAGTAGAAAGGAGATGAATTGGAGTTGAAAAATGAGGTTTTTTTTCGCGCAAAGTGAGTGGAACTGTGTGTCAAAACTTTTTTATTGCTCTATCCGTTACACCTTTATTGCTCTTTATGAAAGACTCGAGAGGAATTTTTCAAATACTTTTTCGAGCTGTCATTAAAAGTACAGCCGACTGATTAATGGCTGAATTGTTTTAGAACAAAAATTTCAATTGGTACGAGGTTTATTAAAAATGCATTCTAAAAATGTAAAATATGAAACCCAAATTATATGGGAGTAAAGAATACGAGAAGTAGTAACTAACACTATAAATTGATGATTTCATTGAATATTTTGATTGTCGAATTTCATTTATTCTAGCTGTTAATTCTAGTTAATTCTGTTAGTTCTTATAGGAAGTTAAAGTGTAACAATGGTTGATATTACGTCATACAAACAAAATAAATTATAAATAAATTTTGAATTAAAAATAATTAATAACTCATTTTCTTGCGCAGTTACTTGCGCAAAAAACATAACGAAACCACCTCACGTCAACCACAAAACAATTAAATAGTTAAACTTTTCGAATGCCAAAACCCAAGCCCTGATTTCCGACCCCTAAAGAGGAAAATTACTCGTCACACACACGCTCCAACCCTGCCAGCTCCAAAAGCCACGTCGCAGGTGCATTCATCAATTATCAAACTCGCGAAAGAAATCTCGCCCCTCTCACAAAACTAATTTCCCGTCTTAAAAACTTACGCCTCTCTCTCCAGCGACACCAAGCTTCTTCCACCTCACGAGCGCGTCTTACGACGACAATTTGCATGTAGCTCCGATGACGGATGGCGAAGACAAACGAGTCGTCGCAACTAGGCCACAACTGCTCCAGCTGCGCGCGGCTAAACCCTCTCGAAGTCGCTAGTTCGACTTTTGACACGCGTTATAATTGCAACAGATGTCGCGAGCGCGCAAGCTCTACACACACACACAGGTAATAACTCTCTCGGCTGCAGCAACTCTCGCTGGCAGCGAGTTTTAGTCGCGAACAGGTGGACCTTCTCGAGAAAGAAGAGGGTGGGAGAGAGAGGGATTCCGCTAATGGCTCTTTCATCGCAGCTGCGGGGGAGACAGAGTTTCGGACGCGGGAGAGCCATGCGTTTCGCGGAACGGCGGAACTTTGAGCTGTCTCGTGCGCGCTTTTCTTTCGACTCTCCGCGGAATAACAACGACGACGACGGCGACTTAGTTTCGGCGCTGAAGGAGGAAGGAAGGGGGGAAAAATCATAGCTGCACCGGTGCAGCTGTAGCATACTCGTTGTTTCTTCGTTTTTCTTTTACGACGCGGGGGTGTAAAATATAAGGAGCGCGCCGTCGTCGCTACTTCGCGCGGAGTCGTTGGTCCGCGATGATTTTTGTTTAGAGTCCATAACGTTTTAGGACGCTCAACTCTTTCCCTCTCTCTGTATATATGTATATACACGCCAACTAGGTATGCTGTTTTATTTTTCTATCCATGCAGTTGAGGGAAAAGTTTGGATGTGCATTCTTCGAACGCGTCCCCGGGGAACAGATGAATTTTCGTGGCTACAGTATCTTTGCAGTATAATATTTTCAATATACCTCGATCGGACTATACAATGGAATATCGTTATACTTTTTATACTGTACCTAGTGGTCAACAAAGCAACTCTGTTATTTACACAAGTTTAAGAAAACACTCAAACCGCCGTGTACGAACTTGCGCAATCGCACGTCTTTCATCTCTCAGCAAAGTATACATAAAAAGTACCAAAGATAGCTCGCGACAACCGACTGAAATTGTATGTATATTACTGGGAACAACGAAAACAAGCTTGAAATCGTACCTTTATAATCAAAAGAAAAATAAGCAGCCCGCACTAATTGCGCGCGCGCGGGGGGCAAATGAAGTCGTGCATGAAACTTGACTGCGCATTCCTTATCGCGCGGCTTATAGCCCCCTCGGCCACACCATCATATATATATAGTCGCAGGCGCACTTTTCACATATTATTAGTCAGCGCAGGGCAAAGTAAGCAAGAAAAATCGGGACAAAATGAGATGTCACACACGAGGGCCTCGTTACTCGATCACACGAGTGCGCAAGCAAGCAAGCGAGTATACGCGGCGGGCAAGAAAAGAAGCAATTAAAAATAATGTAATCCAGGGGGTGGTGGCTAGGGGAAATATGACGCGAGGGAAGAGAGGGAGAGAGAGAAAATCAGGGGCATGTCGGCGCATGAATCAAGTCGCCGAGTCGCGCACGTGTTCGCGAGTTATCGCAAATTATGTACTACACGCCACCGCAAATAATATCCACCCTCGGTTTGCGCTGCAGAGAGAGAGAGAGAGGGGAAGGGGATTTTCGCTCGTTAGGTCCCTCTCCCTCGCTGAGTTCTCCCTTTTCCATCCCCTCTTGCATATACTCGTTCCTCTCTGTCTTATTTTTTTCATATCCCGTTGCATTACACTTATCTAGTTTTCTCTCGTTTGCCGCGCCGTTATCGCGGTCCGTGTATTTTTCAGTCACGACGCGGTCTGCAAAGCTGAGCGAAACAAGTTGCACACGTCTTGAAATATGCACGACATATGTACAGGCAGTGTTTTGAGTTGAGGATTCGATGGACGTGTGTAGTTGAAATTTTTATTCGTTTGAAAGTTTCAGGCTGGTAGGAGTTTTTTTGGGGGGAATGATGCTTTAGAGTTGAGATGTAGAGAGGTTTGGTATGAAACAGTTATGAGGTTGGTTATACGTAGATACAGTGGTGAATGGTCTGAACATTCGTCAGGATAAATTTGAATATCCCATAAAGATTGCATACATACTATTTTGGAAATAGCATGGAAATGTCGTTTTGAATTATAAACCATCTGCTACCCAACATTTCAAAATTTGAAGGATTAAACAGCGATTCTATTTAGCTTCCGATATCTAATGTTATTATTGTCAAATATACGAAAATAGAACGTTACCTACGGACAAAGTGACAAGCTTCTTATTAATGTAACGATAAAATCTTCTAATAAAAACAATTAAAGTTTCTCTAAAAATCATACAAACTATTATCACAAAGATGAAAAAAAAGCAAAACAATTGGAAATCTTCGCAATTACATAGCTACATCCCCAATAAACTTCCCCACCCACTCGACGAAAGTCAATAAACCCCATTACCGTCATCCCGGCAATCAGGGCTCATCACCTCGCGCATTCATCAGACTCGCGCTTGCCCCACCCATCCAATCGCAGAGACAGCAGCAGCTATAGGTATATCACAACCGCCTCCTTTTCGCAGCCCCGTAAGTACAACAACGCACGCACCCATACACATGTGGGCGATAATCGCGGCGGATTAAAGTGTCGGCAGGCACGACACCAGGGACGAGGGGTGGAGAAAAAAAGGAGGATTTTCGCCTCTCTCTCGTACGCCCTTATCTATGGCGGACCCGCTGTTTGCGTATACAGCCTGATCATAGCCGACCCCCACCTTCTCGCTTTTTCGCGCGCGTGCGCTAGAGTATGGGCTGTTTATCGGGTGCTCTTCTCGTGCGTTAATTCAATGTCAACAGGCTGTGTGTGATCGGTTATGACGGGGCGATTTTTCGAGGGAAAGTGTATATGAGGGGGAGAAGAGAGGCTGTGATGCGCATGATGGTTATATGATGAGTGGCCGGTTGGTATATGTGTTTGTATACCGAAGGCAAATAGCGAGTTGTCAAGTTTGTTTTTATACGAGGCTACGTACGCTTTGCGTCTGATATTGAATATTGCGATAAATCGGTCGTATTTACTAAGCTAACCATATTATAATATAATAATAAAACCGCAGTAAAAGTGTCCAGTAATTGCAACTGTAATTATTTACACTTGCTGAAAAGTTATTTTAATTTTATTGCAGCATATAATATATTGTTAGCGTACAGTTTATTTCATCACCATTATGACGAAAGAGTATTATAAGCATAAATTCATCAAGGAAATTTCGCGAAACACAAATACGCGCAAAACACATGCAATATACATAGTGCTTCCAGCGAAAACTTTTCAACGACCGGTCCTTCCTCAATGCTCCGCACCTCATCATTGCCAAAGCAAACGAGCTCTCGCGATACAAAGCGCGCGGTTACAATTCCACGGAGCCGCGTGATAGACCAAGAAAGTTTCATGCAAATTTTCCAATTATTCAGAAAGTCCTCGTCGCTCTCTTCTTATGCGCTCTGTACTCGCGCGAGTATTTTCTCTTCTAATTAAAGTTACCGACGCGCAATAATTCCGACTGCGACGTGGTAAAGGCGACTGACGCTGTAGCGCGTAAAAACCGAAAATTACAGAAACGCGAACGAATGAGGATATTAAGGCTTTGTCTTATGTCGGCAGGGCAAAAGTTCATTCTAGAATTAGATTTGCCGATGTGGAAATCGACGATGTGGTAAGAAAATGATGTTCAGATGTAACTGTAAAATAAATGAGATCGTGTATTATCCATCCTGACTTGATGACGTAATATCGGATTATGATATTATTAAAGATAACATTGCTTATTTAGCTATTATTAGTTATAGATATTGGTTTGTGCTCGATCCAGAAACTATTATAGACTTCGAATACCAATAACAATTTTACACATGTCTGACTAATATCCCACACTTCCACTCAATATTTTATAATCACTATTCCGCATTATTCTTTTATTTCTATTCAACTATATTCCATTCCTTTCATCAAGTACATAAATCCTTGCGCGAACGAGTACGCAGTTATTTTATAAATGATTCAGCGCTATATCGCAACATTTAAACGCAAAAGCCTCAAAAACACGCGCGATTGCGCACGAGATACAGCGCGGGGCACTAAAGCCCCCTCCAGTATAACACACTCGACTACTCTCCTAAAACTTTAACGACTAATCTACGCATCATCGCTGGCATTAACCATGGCACGCGCGTTTGCACTGCGTATATATATATATATATAAAACGCGCAAAGAACCGTCGTCGTCGTCGCTGCAATTACGCTCGGCTAAAAGCTCCGCTATACGGTGCAAATGTAACGTTTACGTATATAATAAAAAAAAAAGATGGAAAGAGAGGAAAAAAAAAGCGAGAGCGCAAGGGTCAAAAGCTCTTTGCCCCTCTACGAGAGAGCCGTATAACGACTCGGTAAGTACTCCGGCCACTCGAGATGCGCGCCCGCGCGTGCGCTTTTAAATCAAGTAGTAAAAATTAGCTGGTCGTCCGGCGACGACGACAACGACGCTTCAAAAGCCTCGTGCATATAAATACGTATACGTTGGGGGGTGGAGTAGTCGGTGCGCTTATATACGGTGTAGCGAATGGAGAGAGAGAGAAAAAAAGAGAGTTGCAAGCGAGTGTATCAGGATCCCGCGCTCTTGAGAGCATTATGCGCGTTTGCGAACGAGGTAACTACAGCCGTGCGTTCGAGCGGAAGAACGGTTAAGAAGCGAAGCCGCTGCGCGCGGAAACCGAGGCAACTTGCTCGCGCGGGATTTGTTCAAATGAAGTTCTTGCATATTCATATATAAACATGCTTACGCGAATGTTTCTGTTTAGACCGAAACGCTGTAACGGGGTGTGCACAAGTACACTACTTGCGTGTGTGTATATATACCTCTGAAATTTATATATGGAATTTTTGTTTTGAATAAAGACGAGATGGTGCGAGCTGAATTCTTTGTTACGAGGATCGTTAGTAATCTACGTGGACTTTTGCGTTTAATATTTTTGTACTAACTAGCTAAAAGTTAAAAAAAACATTAGTCTATTATATGAATTATAACAGAGTATAATTTTGTTGTCAACATTTTTAATACGAGTAAATAAAAGATGCCAAAACTCCTTGAAATAAAACTTAATGTGATGATCTCATATAAACCTAGTTTATTATTTATCTGTGGCGTGTGCACGGAATTTAAATACATAAAACGTTTGTCCGTATTCTTCAAAATGTTTTCTTTTCTTACTTCTTATACTTGAAGTTACGGCGGAAACTTTAAAATAGTGTTTCTCATAAAACGTAAATTTTATTCAGTTACCAAGACATCTAGCTTTCGAAAAGTCAAACTACATACGCTTCAAGCCCAGAAATATTTTAAACATACACAGTTTGCGGACAGTATTAAAAAAAGCATTAAAAAACCACTGAAACGTATATAAATAAACTATTTTACACTTAACGCCACAATTGACTAATTTCAAGCATCATTTTTTCAAGTTCCCGTTTACTAACTTCATTCAGAATGCATGCAAGCGCGCATAAACATATTTACAACAGCCATACGCGTCCCTGGTACAATTCCTCAAGCAACTCTCTTGCCTCAGGGCTCCCTCTTCTCGCGTTTGTCGCGCGAGTCCCTTGCACCCGCTATATATGCACTTCGTGCCCCGGCAGCGTAGATTAGGTTGCTTTAAGCTCCGGCGAGTCGTTTGAGGCGCGCCCGGGCCTCCTCCTCCACCACCTCGTCGCCGTGGTGTAGATTGCCTTCAATAAGTCTCCTTAATTAGAATCTTATCAGAATGCGCGCCAGCCGGCCGGACTTATACATATACAAGCTCGCGCGCGGCTCCTTACGATCCGGCTGCGCTGATATATCGCGCGAAGTGTGTGTGTATGAGTGCAGGCTGTGCGTGAGCTGGCGAATGATAGGGGGGAGAGAGGAGCTGCGGGGAAAATGGAGTGATTCGGACGTGATAAGTGCCTTATGGTTTTTAATGGGGTAACCTGGGGGTTGTGGAAATGTAGGAGGGAGTTTCTCGAGGATTGCGAGAGCTTTTGGGGTACTTTGTATACTTTGTATAGAGCTTGTGAAGTTTGGTAGGTTGATTTGTAATTGATTTGGATTGGGAAAGGTGTGTACTTGATTGAAGACTTAATCAATACTGTGCTTTGCTAAAAATTAAAATTATTTTTTAAATCTGGAAACCAATCGTCATTTTGAAAATTAAATTTGTCCAATATAACATGTGAATTTAATAATTCATTTTTGTAATATAGAATTTTTAATCCCTGCTAATATTTAATAGCATTTATTTCATTTAAAATTAAACAATTCTCTGCGGTTTCCCAATATTTGTATATTTATGTTTTGTTTCACGTAGATTTTCATTTTGAAATTTAATTTCTGAGCTCCTTCAGCCTTTGACTTCTGTGTTTTCAATATTAAATTTCGTATATATACTTGTTTCTATATTTTCCCTCTCAAATTTAGCAAAGTGCATGAAATATTAAAGGCTTCTACTATATGCTTTATTGGAATTTTCTACTTGTCACATGTCCAAAGTAATTTGGTAACTTATGAAAACTAATATATTTTCGTTGAGAATATATAAACACGCGAATGCATTTATTATATTTGACAAACAAAAACGTAATCAACAAACTGTTTATCAAACCATACATTTTATTATTATTATCGATCTATACCTTAATATATTTATCGAGTTATATTCAAAGGTGTTAAGAAATTCAAAATTTTTCAAGAAACGTCGATGGAGAAATACCTCAAGGAAACATATTACCGGTCCCTTTATACACACTGGTCTCTATTCTAGTTGAAGCATATCAAATAGTTACTTGAACGTAACGACTAATCGGCAGTCGAATCGCCGATCCATCAAAAGCCAGCCAGAATATAATCTTCATTTCCCAGCTCTATACTCGATCTTCTCTCTCCGTGATGACAAACTTCGACCGATCGACTCGTAAAATATGACGAAAATAACAAGGAAGCTCCAGTGACTCGTCTTTCTCCCTCTCTCTCTCTAATAATCGACGATGAGAGAGAGTAAGAGACGGGCGCACGGTCTCGAACGTCGATTGTCCCCGAGCGAAATTAATGGGCATTTTCCGACGAGGGCCGACGACGTATTCGAGATATTTTGAAGGAATTTCATTTAAAAGTTTCGCTCGCCCCGGCCATTGTTCATATCCACGATCTTCGCGCACACTGCCGTTTAATCAGCGTAGTGACGTTCATTCTCTGTCCCTGCGTTTCGGCCTTTTTTATGATCTCTCTAGCTTTCTTTCGCCTTCTGGATTTACATAAATTCCGTGGGGATTGAGCGTCCGCGTGTCGCTTTGCAGTCGTCGCGTGTATAGAGAGAAAAGTTCGTGCATGGTGTGTGCGAGAGGATTTAACAGATTTATTTCCTATCGAATTCTAGTCAGTTTTATTCAATAGAACGTTCCAATATTCGAATGAAAATATGTCATATTCTAAAATTTATCAATATTGCTAACGTACGTTGTAATAATACTGGGAAAAAAGGTTAATTTCATTGTTATGTAAAATATCCATCCCAGTAAACAGTAGACCCAATTTCATTTCCAAAATTCAATTTAATTCTATAACCGAAATTCACTTGCTACAACTTACCGCATTAATTATATCATTTCCGTCAGCCCCAATGCTCTGATTTATTTTATTGCATTATCTTACCAAAGTTATTTATAAATTTTACCTATAATTTTTAAAAGACTTAAAAAGAAACTTGAAATCGTCATTCCATCACAATAAATAGAACTCGCGAACGAGAAACCCAACAACGCGACACAACGACAATTCAGAGGCGTCACACACTCTTTTGAATCCCGCGAAAGCAATAAATTCCGCAGACATGCAGAAACGACAGTCTCGTCCCACATACCTATATATCGCACTAGCAGGTCGCAAGTATATCGCGGCCGCGCAATAAAAGGAATGCCTGCGA
This sequence comes from Torymus auratus, assembly GCA_900474315.1. Lineage (NCBI taxonomy): Eukaryota > Metazoa > Arthropoda > Insecta > Hymenoptera > Torymidae > Torymus > Torymus auratus. The sequence goes on along the minus strand of UXGD01001232.1, from coordinate 603 downwards.
CAGTCGGACGCGTGGCAAGATCTCCGGATCTCTTTAGAAAACTTTCGACTCCTCCAAAACTGCACACACAGAGATACGAGAGAGAGACCTTTATCATCATCGCGGTGGCGGTTTCACCCTTCTCCAACTTGCTCTTTCTCTCGATAAAGTTTTAATGGCTGGCAAATACACATGCGGTCCAGAGCGCAGGGCAAACAAACGCGGCTTGCGTGCGAGCGCGCGCTACTCGCAAACACACGCGCGCGTATAGGGCTGATACTAGCGCTCCGTGTGTATATGCGAATGTAATGTACCTTGCCGTATGATTCCATGCGCGCACCGTCGGGGTATACATTATTATGTGCACGATAAGATGGGATTTATCGATCGCGGAAGTTGCTGCGCGTGCATTATGCTGTGTATGTATACGCGGTATGCGAAAGACTGAAGAAGATAATTACATTTCATAGATGAAAATTTATTGAATAATAATTTTTTATACAAGAATTTTTCTCTATACCCTAAACAGTTGAAATATATTCGTAGGTGAATCAGAAAGATTTATTACAATATTGATATTATTGCAACTGGACTATTATCCATTACTATGCCTAATTCCTCTAC